>VZTI01002968.1:44744-104199 GCA_013397865.1 Struthidea cinerea | reverse complement strand
GACATTGGGGCTCGGCGGTTGAAGGGGGAGGCAGCGCTGCGGAGCCTGCAGAGAGTGAGACCTTTGCCTGCACCCGCCGCCACCAACCCGCCACCACCGCCATGGTGCTACGTGTTATCTTCACCCACGCGAAGAAGCACCCGGCCGTGAGTACCTGGGCGCGAGTACCCGGCCCCGGCCCCTCGCCCGCCCTCCCCTGCCGCCGCTCGGTGCCCCCGGCCGCGCTGGTCGCCTTCTCCTCGCCCATCCGTCCCTTGGCATTCCTGTGCATGCCGGGCCCCTGGACCGGCTGCAGCTGGTTGAGCAGACACGGTCCGGTCCCCTTTTTCCTCCGGTCTCTGCGGCCTTGCTTGTGCTGCAAGGCTCAAGGTGGTCCTTCTGTTCTTCTTGCGCATCAATTTGCCCTCGTGCTCCCACTCTGATGTTTTTGGTTTGTAATCTTAGTGCAGACGGTAGGAGCTGTTTTGGCAGTGGAGGGACGGATGTGTGTGTCTCAGAAACGCGCGGTGACGAGATTTTTGGTTTGGTTTTGCTTTCTCTTGAAATCGTAGTGTTTTTTTATACCTGCCTCTTCATAGCTGCTGGTTCCTCAATGACCCCAGGGATGTCCCACAAACAGGAAGCTTATGCCAGGGGTTTAGAGGGCCACGCTTTTGTGGCTCAAAGTCTGTAAGATTGTTCTTTGGTTTGCCATAGCTGTAGTCAGAAGTGCTATGTATCAATGCTATTTTGTTGTATCATGGTATGATATTAAATTTTTTGTTGTTGTTACTCCAGTTGGTCCCTCTGTTTGTGATCATTGGATCTGGAGGTGTTGGTGCAGGCCTGTATCTCATGCGTTTGGCGATGTTCAACCCTGATGTCTGGTATGTATACAGTAATCCCCAGTGCCAGTCCTCTTGCTGCATGTGTTACACTCCACTGTCTTGGTTTTTATGTTCCTGGAGGCCTTAATGTCTTGATCCAGTATCACCTGACTTTTAAGTGTGTGGAGCCTTCCTTGATTTGGAGATCTCTTTGTTTACCATGATTTTTCGAGTCTGCTGACAAAGGACGGTGCCTTTTTCTGTGGAAACTTGCTTGGATGGGTGACTCCATGACCTAATAACCACAGTACATATATGATTTTTTTTTTTTTTAATTTTGAAGATAGTGTTAATATTCTCTCACATCTTGCATTTCTCTCAATAGCTGGGACAAGAAAAATAACCCAGAACCTTGGAACAAATTGTCTCCCAGTGACCAGTACAAGGTAAAATGAGAAATACAGATTTTTAGGAAGCATAATATTAGAGGTGTAGCCTACTGCTTTAGGATGTTTGATTATATAGGAAGGTAGTTGAATGAGTGATGTATTTGTTCTGTGCAGTATTTGTTTGTATCTAGAACTCTGAGAAGAGATGGCTGAGTTCAAGATTCAAAACTTTCCTAATGATGGTTGATAAAGGGGTGAAAGGAGTCATATCTATTGCACTGTAAGGAAAAGAGGAACTATATGTGAGAGGAAGAATTTACTGGCTCATAATACTCAGAAATAAACTACAGGGAGAAGGACAAAAGCCCAAAAGTTCTGAACTACAGTTTTCTAAGCTCTAAGCGGAGAAGCACTGCAGGAAAATGTCCGTGTTTAACATGACCACAGTTTTGCAGTTGTTTTTTTGAACACCCAACAGTATTGTAAGTAACTGGATGCAATAGAAATGTTCTTTAGCTGATATTCAGCTAATTTGATTGAACTTATGAGGAAGCATGCAAAGATGTCTAAAACATTTGGTAGTTTAGGGAAATCCTAGAATCGTAGAATCATTTGTGTTGGAAAAGACCTCCAAGAGTATTGAGTTCAACCTTTGGCTGAACATCATGTTGTCACCTAGACCACAGCACTAAGGGCCATGTCCAGTCATTTCTTCTACTCTTCAGGGATGGTGGCTCCACCCCCACCCAGGGCTATCCGTTTCAATGTTTGACAGTCCGTCCAGTGAAGAAATTCTTCCTGATGTCCAACCTGAACCTCCCCTGATGCAGCTTGAGGCTGTGTCCTCTCATCCTGTTGCTGGTTGCCTGGGAGAAGAGGCCAACCCCTACCAGGCTACACCCTCCATTCAGGGAGTTGTAGAGAGTGATAGTCTCCCCTGAGCTTCTTGTTCTCCAGGCTGAACAACAGCAGCTCCCTCAGACACTCCTCATATAACTTATTCTCAATACCCTTCACCAGCTTCATTGCCCTTCTCTGGACACAAATCATGTTTTAATTATCTTTTACAGAAGTGCTATTTTAGTGGATTGCTGTTAAGAATATTTTAAGATTATTCTCAAGCTACAAAAAAAGCAAACCTACTGTATTGTCAAAGCTAGTATCTTGTTCAGTACCATATCCTACTATTCCAATCATTGAAATAAGTAGAAAACCCCCACAGTTCCAAAATAAAACAGGTTGCAGTTCCCTTAAAAGTCCATGAAGAAAATTTCATTCTTTGTTTTCATTGCCGATTCTGGAATGTTGCTGGTTTGTAAATATCTAAACTCCGCAAATCCAGCATAGTGCACAGCACAAATTCTTTTAAAGAGTGCATGACTTCTGTAGCATTCCCCTTCTGCCTTAACATGCAGGCACAGCCTCGGGGTTTGCCATATTTGGGTGTGTGTATCATTGGGGACATTCTTTTCCAAATCTGCACTGTGGGAAATGAAAAGGACATATGCTCTAATTTGAGGATGACTCTTTAGTAAAAAGTTCTTGTTATACAAGTCTTAGCTTTTGATGAGATTTTTTTCTGTTGTAAACTTCTCTTTGTCATACTAACTTACTCAGTCTTTTTGCAAAGAAAGAGTTGAAGACCTGATCATTACTGTAGGAGTTGCACAGAAAGCTGTAATTTGATTGTGCTGTAGGCTGGTTTGTTTTCTTTGAGAAAGTTTAAAAAAATTGAAAATTGGGTATAACTAAAAATAATCAAGCTAATAGTTATGTGTTTTTCTTCCTTTTGTTTTTTTAAGAAAAATATTTATGTGCCTGATGTCAAGTCAGGCTGGGATGCCAAAATATGCAGTTAGTCTGTAAACTCATTGTCCTCAGTCACTTTTTGGATTGTTCTGGATTGCTTGTAACAGGATCCAATTACAGTAATATAAACCAAGTGTGTTAGAGGATCTGTTCTTACTTTCATTCCTCCTTGTCATCCTTTGCAGTTCTAGATGCAGCTACTTAAACCAAACTTGGCTTTTGCAACACTGCTCTAAATGTTCCTTTGTGCCACTGTCAGTTCACAGACGCTGTGCTTTGTGCCACTTGTCAAGCTGGCTTTTGCCTTCAGTATACAGAAGCCATAGATTTTGAGCAAAATGGATAAAACTCAGCAGTACTGTAAAAAGTTCCTCTGAATGGACTTCTAATTCTGTGCGTTAAGAAGAGATACTGTGGGCTTTCTCTAGTGGAAGACGTGAGCACTGCCTCATTTTAAATGCAGAGCTTCTCATACTGGGTGTAGAATTAATATTAAAAAGTTGCTGCTTATCAGAAGTTTTTATTATTGTCCAGTTCACTGACTCAAAATATTATTTCAGTTTCTTGACGTGAGTTCAATGATGCATATTTTTAGTAAATACCAGGGAAAATGTGTAGTCAAGCTTCTTAATATTTTTTCCTTTCTCTTTCCTAGTTCTACTCGGTTAATGTGGACTACAGTAAACTGAAAAAGGACCGTCCTGACTTCTGAAAACACTCATGTCCATAAGCTGCACAGAAGGATCTTCCAGAAGCCATCCGCACAAGCGTCATGCTTAATCATCCAGGAAATAAAATCAGATTTGCCTCACACAGCACTAGGTCATGTGTTTGAAGCTGTTTTGATGAGGCTTAATAAATGTTTAAAACTTGAAGTGTCTGCTCTTTCATTTTGCAAAATGACAATATCCTCCTATTAACAGTTTCTGCTGTATGGTTTGTCAGTAAGCAAAAGCCAGTTTATGTTTCCTGGACAAGAAAGCAAAGTTGTTGTGATGGGCTTTATGCTCAGTGTGTTGATCTCAGAAAAATCACTGCATGCTCTTGCAGCGTCAAACTGCGACATGCAGTTATACCAAACTTCAAGAACTTGAAGGCATGTGTTTATATGTGTGCATATATTTTTTTTTTAATTGCACCTGAATTTATCTACTTGCCACTTTAAGAAGTTTTGGTTGCAGAAAAGTCAATGCCAACAAGTCGTTATCCATCAGGGAGGCAGCAGATGTTGCCATATGTTGCTGGAGGGAAGGAAAAAAACCAGACTGAGCTCTCCAAAATGTTTTGTTTCTGTTCTTTCTTTTGTTTTTTCTTTTCAAGTCAAGCAGGTTTTTTTAATAAACAGACTAGTTTCAATATTTAAAAAATAAAATTCTACGAACATTCTCAAGATTTCCTGTGGATCACAGTTTTAAGGAAGGGGAGCACATAGCAGAAGAAGGTACAGGTTTTGGGACATAATTAGCTATTCATGTAAGAACAAAAACACCTTTTAGAAAGGGCAAAATCGTAAACTTTAGTACTTGTCTGAGTCTTGCTATGGAAAGACTAAAAGAAGATGCCTTTGCAAGTCTGTAACTTACGGTAGGTTCTTTGTGCTTTACTGTGAACATCTGGCATTTCCTTGGATAAGGGATATTAATTCTGGACTATGACAGAGTACAGCTGTTCTTACCTTGATACTCTGCTTAAAGTAGACTCCAAGAATGTAGATAACTATAGCAACTATTACAAGTAATAAAGTCAAATCAAGCAGCAAGAACTTTTACTGGAGAAGAAAGACTATTCTGTGGCAATCGCAAAATAAGAGATACTTGCAGACTTCATATTTTATATGGAAAAATCTTGTAGGTGAATGGATGTTGTTTAGTTGGTAGCAGTTCAGATTAACCTTTCATTATGTACTGAACTGGTGGATCCACTCAGTTTTCATTTGCTTGTTTGAGAGGTTCTCATGAAATCTGAGTAAGAAAATGTGTGTTGCAAGAGACAAGGTTACATGGTGGGCAAAGCCTGTAGGTGTCCTTGGGGAATGGTTGCTCTCTGGATCCAAATACAACGTTCTGTTGCAACACTTCAGTTTTAAAAGCAAAAATGGGAAGAGTGTGTTATAACTTGCAAGCTGGCACTTTGTTTGGATTTTACATCTTCAAATACAGATTCTCTGGACAGTAAGAAAGACCAATATCCAGGAAGTAAACCCAGTTCTTAGGTGAGACAAGGTTATCCTTTTGTGCACAGCTGACGAAAGCATAGGCTCATGTCTTTCTTAATAAAGGCACTTCAATGCATATTTCAAATATATTTAACAAGTACTTAAGCTATTTAAATCTTTAAATACCAGTTGACTAGAAAACAAAGGACAATTATTAAATGTTACTTGTCTTTGCTCATTACAGCATACTTGCTCCTAAAAATACACAAAACTTAAAGTCTTCTAAGTTTAGTTATTCTAGAAGTCATTATCCTGAGGGGACACTTCCTCTTTTTTCTTTTAGGGGTATACTTTTGTCCTGTGTTAAATGTAGTGGACAATAGTCACCATTACTCGCCAAACTTAAAAGTCTTGACAAGAATCTTTAAAACTGCTTCTTTAAAACCATCATCTACTTCCTTCATGAAGCCAAAGATGATATTCCCTGAGGACAGCATGAAGAAATGACTGCAGTTTGGATTCTTAGGATTCCATCTTCTTGTATTTGTCTTTGGCTATTAACTTATATGAAACAATGAAATCCCATCATTAGTAGGAAAAGTGAAATCCTTTATTAATGCCATGGCTTGTCATTTTGTTTGAGCAGATGTGTTATCTGAGAGAGGCTGATGTTCTGCTGTCTTAGGTTTCAACTGAGATGGACATAGCTGCTCGATTTCCGTTTGTGGCAGATGTTTTTGGAATGGTCAGTGTGGACTTGGTCTTAATGTTCTTTTCATGAGCCACATACAGAAGAGTCATCTCTTATTTTTGCAGTGCAAGATTGTGCCTACCGCCATCAGATTTCTCTTAACAGAGTTATTCTGTACCTCCTTATCCATGGTCCTGATATGCAGCATGGTGATTAAATCTGAAATTAATTCTGCCCATCTAGGATAGAAAGGTTTACAGGTTTCCGTAGTTCCGGCACATGAACACGTACTCCATGCAGCGTGTTGAAAAATTTGTTTTTTGCCTGCAGTAAGGAAAGCTCCTTGTGGGTATAAAATATGTAGCTGCCTCTAAGAAATTAGAAGGGTGTGCCTGATATTAAAAGAATAATTTAATTTTTCTGCGGGATTTATAGCCAAATGCCATCTGAGGAATGAATTTCAGATCTGTTTTCAAGCGCTGCTTTACCTTTAAAGTTAGTTTGGTGTGTGACTATTGAATGACCTCTAAAATAAGGAAAAGTATGTTTGATGCTGATTCGCTTGTAATACTTTGACAGGAAGAAAGATTGAGAAGTTATTACAAGAACTTTAAAAATGTATTTTGAATGAGTTAATTGAAAATAATTAGAAATGTGCAAGTGCAGGCAAAGTTATTGTTTCTACTGACTGGCCAGCCTTACTATGAAGCAACTGGATGAGCTACAGAACCATTTCTTCAGGACAAAGTGAAGCACAACAGGTCTGTGACAACTACAGAATATTGGTGTTCACTAGCATCATTGCCACAGTAGGGTTTTATTAATATTACTTAATAGAAAACTTGCTCTTCAGTCCTCTCTTTTGAAATCCAGAAGTTGGTTGACTCCATGCTGTAGTGATCCGTTCACTTTTCTTTAGAAGTGGTCTTAACATCAGTATTTAGTCATGAGAAGTTTCTGTGAAGCTCAAATCATTTCATCTCCTCCTCTGATCTGTAAGCTTCTTAAGAGTGTCTCTGGACACTGCTATGATGGCATATTTCCCAAATGTGCGCTAATTCTGGTGCTGTGCGGTTTGGAAGAAATTTGGGTTTTTTTTTTTCAATAATTTCAAATCTGTGGTTGGTAAGGCTTAACACTTTCTCGGTAAGGATGACATGAACCAGTACAGTGCAAAAAAGTACACACCTCTACCATTCTTGAGAAGCAAACCCATTTTTAGCATCCAGAGTAACATTTATGTGAACCAGGACAATCATTTGCATTTTTTCTTTTTCTCCTTTTTGAAAGTTTCATTTAAATGAAACAATAAAGTAATTTTTAGACTTTCTAATCTAACATTATTTTCACAGCTACAAAATGAAGAACCTAAGAGATCACCACACTTGTTCAATTTTGTTTTTCTATTTTTAGTCAGAATCAGTGATGCTTTAGGTAATGTGTAACGTGAACATGTGTATGCAAGTAAAGGCAAGACAAATGTATTCAAACTTTTGATAATTTGCTATCAGCATTTACCTGACATTCATTTGCTACTAGAACAGACACAAGACTGGCAAGTAGAACTCCTGCAAGAGCAGCAAGTTCTGAAGATGATCAGAAAATTGTTTATTAACACATGGCAATGCATACGTTACGAAGAAGAAAAGAAATTCTGCTGGCAATATTCATGGGTATTGTCAATGCTTTATAACAGTCACCTAAAATAATATTTCTAGGGTCATTAATTTGAATTACTTTGGACAAAATAATGCACTACACCATTTACAGTTCATCACTATAATGTAAAGACAACTTTACAAGGGAACTGCACAAGCCATAATCCAATAGACAAATTTATAGACTTGTTTTTTTCACACTGGAAGCAAACTAACTATGAACATGAAATGTTTTCTAATTTTAGTTTCTCTACTGCAGGCAAATGAAACAAACTGCTGAGAAGGTAATGAAAACAGATTACTTAATGGTGAAAAATCTGAGTGCCATTCTTTTTCTACCGGTGGTGCCACTGCTGGAATTTAATGGAGTGGCACCAGTGTGTCTGAATGAAGATTTTGATCCTAGCTGTTTAAAAATAGGGTTGAATCTAATAAGATTTCCTCAGTACTGATAGCTTTTTTTTCCCCTACACTGAGAGCAGGAAGATAGCAGAACTCATTATTAACACGAAGAAAGAGGAATTTCATCCCAGTTTCAAACTTCCTGCTCTAGTTCCACTTACACTTCATGATAATCTCTAGGATTTTTTTAGAGTGTTAAGGGGATAATTTGCTTCAGATGTTCTTATCTTCATGTTGTGTCAAACAAATTTAACTTCCTAGCTTTTTTGGAATATTAGGGGAGGAAAATTCAGGCCAGCAATAATGTGCTTAAAATGACCAGGGATCATTGAAGCTTTTTTTTTGCATGTGATAATCATCTCTCTCCTACCCCTTTATAAAAGTTCAGGTAAGTTCAGGACGTATACCAGGAGAAAAAGAGCAACAGACGTGTGATGGAATAGGCAGATGGAGCTGCATCAGGTTTTACACCAATTACAGTAAGTTCTTGGATTTAGTGCAGGAGCTTTCTTAGTTTATGTCCTTCAATTTCTGCATATATTTGGCAATGCAGAAGTTGTTTGTTACACCTGCCATGACTGCTTGGCCTATTAGGATGCAGTGAGAATTAGTCTGAGAGTAAAGACAAAAGCATGATATTCCAATGGGTTTAAATCACTGTGCAAAACAAAAAAGCAGTAGCAGCGTAACTGCAGAAGAAGATCTGGTGCACTGTCTTCTGAATTTAGATTACTAATGGCAAGTTTGTATTAGTGCCGTAGTGTGAAATAAAAACAAAAACAATGTTGTGGCTAATTTGAAAATAACATTCGTTCTTTCTGCATTACCTCATAACAGCACAGTTTCTAAAACATTCCAACAATCTAAAATAAACATGTGAACTGTGTCTGAACTGTATGTATTTTAATTTATGCTTTCTTTTAATGACTTCATTATCAGTAACCATTTATATTAGTTTAAGCTCATAGTACTTTGTCTCAGCCTGTGTTACTGTTTCTGAACAAAACTTGTCTTATGCTTTCAAACTGGAAAAGGGTTTCAGAAGATCTTTCATCTTAAATCTAATTTTATTTTTATCTATGAAAATTAAACACTTGCGTCACCAGAAAGTTTTTCAGCAGATTGTTACTCAAAGCGTTGGAGCAGGTACCCTGTCACTTTTTCTGTAATAACGTGTAGCAAAGTAGGCAGTTGGATATGACTCTCCCCAAAATAAGGGGAGACAAAATTTCCAGGAGCTGTTTTATGCTGGTGGTGCAATACCTAAATATGAAAGACCTCTTTTTCATGGTTGGATGGATGGATTGTGAAGAACCACTGCCTGACCTGCTTTTTATCCAGGTCCCTGGCAAACGTTTTCTTTTGTCAATCCCCAGCAGAGAGGAATAAGGTCAGGAGCTGACTACTGGCCCAGACTACAACAGCTGAGTACTTAAAAGTGATCTAGACTGCCATGCAGTGTTTACAGAGTGAGGATAAAAAAGATGACTCAAACCTTTCCTGTTTCCCATATAAAAGCAAATCTTTCTCAGCTGGCCTGTAGCTGGAGCAAAGATTAGTTGAGTTTTTACAAATTCTACAGTTTATTAACCTGCACTTGGGCTGATAATGCATGGGCAAAGTTAAAAAGAGATCCTCAAATTTAGAGTATTTTGCCAAATAACTATTTCCACCACGGAGCACAGTATGCAGCGGTCAGGCAGTCGACATGATTTATATTGCACATAGCAGTAGACCTCCTAATCCTGAAGTGTAGGTGCTTGCCCCAGCAGTCGAATGAGCCACGTAGCTGCATTTACTGGCTCACGGAGCTTAAACAGCCTGCTTCAGGAACAGTGGAGCTCTTCTGAATGACTCTTAATATTTCATTATCTACCTGTGTGCACATTAAATTCAAAATAAACAGTCCAGTAGTGTATCTGAAATTTCATTTGGATGTGTTTTACTGTTTCTCACTCATTACAGACAGCTTTTATGTGAAAGAAGAATGAGCTTTTGGAGACCCCAGAAAAAGAGATTTGTTACATCCAAAGCAAGGAGAATGGAGAGACAGAAACAAGCAGCCCACTCACTCAGGCATAGGAAAGCGGAGGATGTAAAATGTGCAGTGGAGGTATAATGAATTCCTCCATTGCAAATTATTGTCACAGGGAAATGTTTTTGTACATGAATTCTGACACAGAAAATTGGATGGATTTTTTTGTTTGTTTGTATGTTGCATTTATTGAAAATGAGAAAAGCTCAGTGACAGCAGTATATAAATGTGTATAGGTATGTTGCTTAAGGTCTCCATTTTTCTTGTCTTCAGACTTTATTCTCTCATCCTCTAATCAGCTAGATAGCCAGGATTTCTGCTTACTAGCGTGAGAAATCCACTTCACTCATATATCTTGCTCTTGTCAGGAGCTTTCCTTCTGTGAGGCTATGCTATTTCCTGACATGCTGGAATCACTGGCTACTTTTGCATTGAAAAGAAATAACTTGTTTCCCCATCAATATCTCATTACAGCTGTGTCACCAGATTTCTGAGTAAGCAGAAAAGTTAAGTGATCCAAGTAAAACTTTTTAGAATTTGCAATAGAAACCTCATTTGGCACCAAAATGTTTACCAACACAGGGATGATCTGATGGAAGCCCAATCTCTCTGAAAAAGAAGGGATCTCTGAGATCCATATATTGTTGGGCAGAACAATATCATTGTACATTAAATAGATAAAATATTGTTACCTCTTTCAAGATTGTATGAGTGTGTTATTTGGTAGCATAAAACCAAATAAATTTAGGGCTACATACAGAAAGAATATAGTGAATATTCAACTTAAAAATGCAACTGTAAAGCACAAAAAGGTATTTGTATTTTGTATTGTTTTGTTTTCTACTGAAATACTGTTAATACCAAGTAGAGATCTTTGTAGATCCAGCAGGGACACATATGGTGTCACTTGCTTCAAACCAGATTCTGTATTACTGTACAAGGTACCTGTTGAAATTAAGAGTTCCCCATCAGCTACAGCAGGCTTTGTAGTAAGAGCCTGTTGACTATTTTATGTTCTGTGAGGAAGGAAGGAATATCCATGATGATATTTTCATGTCACTGTGGTCAAGTGAAATTTTGTGATTGCTTACAATGAGATCAACATTTCCCTTTAGGATTGGATTTTCAGTAGAGTTTGGTGGGGATGCAGTCGATTTTCTTCATAGTAGCTAGAATGAAGCTGTGTGCTGGATCTGTGCTGGAAACAGTGTTGATAACAGGGATGTTTTAGCTGTGGCTGAGCAGGGCTTGCACAGGGTCAAGGCCTTTTCTGCTGCTAATCCCACCCGCGAGCTGGGGTTGCGCGAGGAGTTGGGAGGGGACAGAGCTGGGACAGCTGATCTGAACTGACCAAAGGGATGTTCCACACCATATGGCATCATATCCAGCATGTAAATCTTGGGAAGGAGCAGAAAGAGTGGGATGTTTGGAGTGATGTTTTTTGTCTTCCCAAGTAATGGTTAGGTGTGACGAGCTCTGCTTTTGTGGGATGGCTGAATACCTACCTGTCCAAGGAAGCAGTGAATGAATTCCTTGTTTGTGATTTCTGTTCTACCTATTAAACTCTCTGTATCTCAATCCATGAGTTTTCTCATTTTTACTCTTCTGATTCTCTCCCCCGTCCCACCAAGGGAAAATGAGAGAGCAGATGTGTGGGACTTGGTTGCCAGCTGGGGTTAAACCATGACAGGTAGAGGTGGTTCATAAAAGCTGCTTTACAAATCCAAGGTGTCAGAGAGAACTCTTGGAGCTACTTCATATACTTACTATTTTGTACATGCACACAAATACATTTAAATTTAGCGAGTTCAGTTGTCACACAATTTTTTGACTCAGTGACTTTAATTCTGTAGAATGCATACTACTTTGCATTTTATCTCTGTTTCCTAAGCCAAATAGACCTTGCTTTTTTTAAGCAATCTTGACTATATTAATTTTCTTGGGACTAATTAATGCATGCAACTTCCAACAGAGAAGAAAAATTAACTTCTGATTTCTAGTGAGAGGTGTACTTGGATGTTCTGGCTAATGCTGTCAGTTAAAGGACCATACGGCTCCCTTTCAAGTACACCCTAAGCCTTAAGGGAACTTGTTCAGCAGAATCCTGTGCCCCACAGCAGTGTGACTTTGGGAAAACAAGCCTGTTTTTTCACACTAGCAGCAGTCCAGCCACGACCACAGCACATGGCATCTGTTCAAGCTAGCAGAGGTACCTCACACTGCCATGAGGCCACGGCTGCTGGTGTCCAGGCTTGCTAAGAGCCATCTCAATTACTGTAGTGCAGCACTGCCCTCTGTCTTGTGAATTTATGTGGTCTGGAACATACTTTATGATTTTAAAGGGCAAGACTGAGGGATTTAGACCATTTCATGAAAAAGAACCATGGGAATTCTGTGGTTTTATGCTTGCAAACTACAAAATGCTTTTGGACATTTTGCAAACTACAAAATGTCCTGTTTGGACAAAGAACATACATTAAAGTAAGTGATTCTTTTGTACACCTGTGAGTATAAAATACTTTCTACCAAAGTGTGCACATATATGCACACAGTACATGATGTATTTGGATACAGTACACACACATGAAATAGTTTTTAATATTTGCACTTCGGGTGATATGTTCCACATTAATACGGTGACATTCACGCAGCAGTACAGAGCTTACATATCCTGTGATAGTTAAATGGCATATGGTCTTCTCTCCTTCATGAGCATGATGTGTCCTTTTGCAGCTGAATCTGTGTAGGGATATCAGTTCTTAAAGGAGAGTCACTCATGTTGGGGAAGCAGACGGCAGGATTTCTCAGTTGAGCTCTGTGTTTCCGGGGCTGGAAGTGGTCCACCGAGCGCTGTGCTGCGCCAGCCCTTCAAGCCCTTCCAGCTGCACCTACATCTGTGCATCATTAGAGCAGCGGAGGCTACTGCAGTCACCCAGTGGCTGTTTATGAGCAGCTCTCTTGCCATTTTATTGCCTGGAAAGGAAAATTTATCTTTATCTTCTCTTCACTGAGTTCCAGTTGTGTGAGGTGTGTGAGGTGCAGTGACAGTGATTATGCTCATAAAGCATATCAGGTGATTACCAGGTCTATTTCTTAGTGTGTTTTAATATTCCATGTTGGCATTCCAGCAAACTTGAAAAGAAAATCTTAATGGTGTTTATTATTATTTCTTCATTTTTGCATAAAATTTATGATTTTCTAAGAGAACTCTTTCTCAACATTCTTTTAGACACAATGTTGCTATTCTGTTGAAATGTTTTTCATCTTGCTATAAAAGGTTCTTACTTGAGAAGTGATCTATTTCACACAAAATTTTGGGGTGTGGTGATGTTATGTTATAAATGGCAGAGCTTTATTATGAAACCTTAGTTTCTTAAAGTGAGTATTTTCTATGAACAGTCAGTACAGGCAGGAGTGTGGATTTATCTACATGAATTTTAAGGAGATTTTACTAAATAGTAAAAAGCCATCTATCTAGGTATTTAGGAGTTTAACAAGTGTAGCAAAAATAGTTAGCAGCGTATTCAGTGCACTGGGATGACATATAAAATTGAAAGGGTTTGTATTGTGGCTAAAAGTTAGAGGTAAAATTTACTGTTGCTTTAAATGGGACCAAGATTTCTTTTGGCGTTATTTAAAAATCATTAGTGGAAGCTTTTGGAAACTGAATTAGTGTTTGCTTAATCCTTGAGTTTTCAGTGGAGAAACATTTATGAAACATGCATGAGATGTCTGATTCTTGGCAGGAAGAGTCCTGGCTGGTTTTTTTTGCTGCAAACCATCTCAGCCTTGGCAAAACAGGAGTAACAAGCTTTAAACAGATTAATAGTTTATCTGATTTAGTGATCATCTTGCTTTAGGATAGAGTTAAAACCATCAGAATCCTTTCTTGATCTTACTCTGAAAGCATACAGTGAGAAGTGAGAAAGCTGCTTTTAGTGCAGATGTGCTATCGCTGAAATTAATGCTGTTGGGTGTTACTGTGGCTTACTTTACTTATTGGTTGTTCTAGGATGGCCCTATTTTTGCAAATAAGTATATATATAGTATATATGCATGTGTGT
Source organism: Struthidea cinerea (assembly GCA_013397865.1). NCBI lineage: Eukaryota > Metazoa > Chordata > Aves > Passeriformes > Corcoracidae > Struthidea > Struthidea cinerea. The sequence continues at coordinate 90,190 of VZTI01002968.1, read as the reverse complement.
GTGATGTTTTATCTTGCAATAGCTTTTGAATACAATAAATATTACAAACGAGAACTTCAAAATCCTTCTTTTCTGTAATTATCTTTTTGTTGTTGTTGTTTAGTTGGTGGGAATTTTGTTTGTTTTTATATTCACAAATAAGACCTGTTTAAGAAACATGCAGTCTACAGGGAAATGTCTTGTTCTGACAATTGCAATCTCAATTTTTGTATGATTTTTTTAGTTGTTAAGTATTCTTTGAATACACTTGTGGTCCTTGAGATCAAAGAGTTAGAGGGCATGTCTTTTTTGTCAGCTGCTAAATTCTCCTTAATTTCCCTCCTTTTTTTGTGGTGTACTATGCAGTTTTAGAAATTCCACACTCCACCAGCAGCTATAAATCTTTATCCCTGTGTTTATTCAATCTATTATTCAAAGACTCAATTTTAAACATTTGCACTGTGACAGCTCCAGGTTCCAATGCACAGTCCTAATACTAGACTGACCTTTCCAAATGAGTATATAGTCTGAATAAATAAGATAGAAAGGAGCTGGAGAAAGAGTGCACGTTAATCTACAAGTACAAAAATAAAAGTGACAATTTTGTACAACAGCACACAACCACACTTTTGTTGAATGGATTGCTTCACTTACATTTGCTTTCATTTATTGGGCCTGCCATATGGCCACACTTTTTCTTCACAGCCAGTGATATTATCTGCTTTTCTGTGTCAGTGTCCTAGCCCTTGAGGTTGTTTATCCCTGAAAAAAGAGAAGATCAAACTTGTAATCCACTGCAGCAATAGTCTTCCAGACTCAATCAGATTTCTTGTTAATCTCCTTGACAAGCATGAGTGTAGCTTCCTCTGCCTGAAGAAAAGCTTAGAGTTCACCAAATCTCTGGTTTCCAGCATGGATGGTTATAATTCTCACTTTTGAACTCTGACAGCTCAAAACACAGAGTTGGTCCAATTTATTTTTAACATTGGAACTGATAAACATTTGTAAAATTACCTCAACCCTAAACTCAGCATTGTGGACATACGGTGAATAAAAAGAGTAGGAAAGATAAATTAAATAGATTATATATAGAGGCAAGTGTAGTGAAGTGAAGGGGTGGGGGAAGGAAGAAATGAGTATTTTATTATTTTGTGCTTGATTTTAAGCAGTTTCTTAATTACCGGAAAAAAATCCAGCTGATAGCATAGATGTTGAAAAAAGGTTTCTAGACCTGTAGAGGAACAAAAAGAGGTTCTATTTAAGAAACTGGGACTGTGAAGAGCTCTTTTCCATGAAGGTTATGCTCAGCAGCACCCTTACACAGTGTTAAATCCTGTACAAGGCTCATATAGACTTCCTTTTCTGGTGTTGCATTATTTCCTGTCCCAAGCAACTCTTTCTGTGAGGAAAAAGTAAACTATTATATCTAGTTGAGTACAAAATGTTCAGGCAATAACCAGAACTGCATTGTTATATTACAGAGAAATCCAGTTACTATTGCAGAAACAGGAAAAACACATAGTCTTTGAATATGAAGTTATAAAAAAGCCTTCTGGCTAAGAAAAAGATTAAAAACATTTCTTGTCATGTCTGTACCATTTACTAAGTATAAATTGGAGTAGCTAATAAATTGTGGGTAAAGCTGAGAATCATTTGTCAAGGGTCCAACAGAAACAGGAAGTTGATTATTTTTCCACTAGCCTTATGTACCTTAAACAAGGTACATAAAACCAAAGTCACTGTGAGACATCCCAAAAATTGTAATTGCATGCAGATAGTCTTTGCCCTTATCCACTGTTGGAAGGGGGAACTGAGGAGAAAACTGCATGATAAGCAGAGCTGTTGGATACCTGGCCAGGCTCAAGGGCTTGCTTTCCATCTCCAGTGGCTGCCAAGGTGGGGAAAAGTACAATAAATTATTTGTTCAATGACTCTTTCTCTTTGTGAGAGAAATGGAAAAACTGAAAGCTTTATGGTGAGTTTTTACTCCTTTAAGTGAAACCTCAAGGAATCGTATATCGAATTCTAATTAAGCAGTGATTTTAGGTATACTTCTTCCTGATAAACTTAGGGGAATATAAAACTTTAACTTCTGATAATTTTTTTCGGTATTTTAAAGCACTCCATTTTGTATCATGCGTAGGGCAAAACAGGAAACAAGGTAATATTAGCACACAAACTTACAAAATCATCAGAAATTTGTTGTTTTAACTGTGACTCAAACCAAAATAGTTAGATACTAAAAGTAATTGTGCTCTTTTTTTGTAGTATTTGCACTAAAACACAACCAATTACCATAAGTCAATTTATTAAGGAACTCAATAATTTTGGTTCTTTTTAGTTTCCAGAACTTATTGATGTTTATTACTTGACTATATGAGTATCTTGTGAACTGTAGCTGCCTGGGTCAGTTTTTGTGTGGATGCCTTAGCAGCGTTCAGTTCGCTCTGTGTTGGCACAGCTTAGTGTGGCTCAAAAAAATATTACTCAGCTTAAAATTTTGAAACTTGCAGATCTACTAAATACCTCCAAGGTCAATCCAATCAGTGAAAGGAATTCACTTTTAATTTCACTTTTGATATTAGGAATAGGATTTATGAAAATGGCAAATGTATTCTGTTAGCTTTCTGTTTAGAATACTAGGTAAAAAATATATACACATATACTGCCATCAATGAATACATTTGATGTACAATGTTTGTGGCCCTGGATATGTGCAGTTAGCTGAGGTTCAGGTGAGCCTCTGTTCTAGAAATGGATAGAACTAGCAGAATTCTGTCTGAAGGGATAAGATGACATTAAATAAAACAAGTTGCCGACTCCTTAATGAGAGTTTTTTTTCTTTTTTATCTTTCATACTTGGGATAACACAACTTCCCATCCTTCTGCATCTTCGTTTTTTCTCAGTGCAATTTCCTTTCCTTGCCAACCACACCAAATACCCACAGTGCTCAGATACACTCAGACCTTTCTCTGATAAGCCTAACACAGATCCAGAGGAATACGAGTGCTCTGAAGGGTCAGCATTAAAGGTTTGGAGGTGCTTTAAAGCCCTAAAAGGCTCCTGTCTTGCAGTTAAAAACCAAGTGGGAGCAGGCGCATCCTTCTGGCATGAAGTAAACTGAGAATGAGTAGCCTAAAAATGGGGTGATGAGCCCAATGGTCTCCACCACCTTAGATGCACTTACACTATCAAAAGAACTGTAATTATGATTCATTCTAAATGGATTTGCTTAACTCAAGTTAGCTGACTTGCACTGAAACATTGGGAATTTTAATTAGCAGCTTGTATTAAAATCTATAGTGAAGTTACTGTTTTCACTTAGTTTTCTGACCAAATTAAAGCACAGTTGCTTTGGTTTCAGTGCAATTTCACCAGTTTGACTTGTTCTGAGAATATTTTGAATAACCACGTAATTAGGCCAAGATGGAAAACTTTTAACTTAAAAGCCTAGCTTATATAAAATGAAGCATTTCTCTTGCTGTGAGATAAATGCTTATAAATTACTTTAAGAACTGACCATGGTGGACTAGAAATAGAGCAAATTTAGCTGCCTAGCAAGAATGGAAAAAAGAAACATTTCACAGTTTTTGAGCCCACTTTAACATAGAAAATTATATGTTTTCAGGTTGTCACATTCTGAGGCATGTACTTCTGGGGTAACGCATTTTACTGCATTTAGTATGTAAATTGAGCCAAACCATTTTGTAGTAGAGCTTAACTATAAGGAATGATGAGGGAAAAAAAAGGTGATTTGGGAAATAATTTAGTCAGTGAGAAGCAAAATGAGTAAAAATGGAAATAAATGTCAGAATGAAACTAACTCAGGAGGAAACGCTATAGATAAACTCCTTTGTTTAGTGACAGCTGTGGAGCTAAACTGATGGTTTTGTGGTTATCCATCCATCCATCTGCACCAATTAGAGCATCTTTTTACCAAAGCTTTTACCAAACTACATCAGCACTCCTGTTAGAATATGAAAAATTACAGAAAAATGAAGTCCAGAAGCAATGCTTTCTGTTTGTTAGTTTGTTTACTTACTTCAATGACAAATACTGAAGTGGGGAAGAGAAGTCAGCTGCTTGAAAATTAGGTGAGTTACTGAAATATATGTGGAGACCTTTATTTTGTAATGTGGCTTTTTCTTTGGTTTGTATAACCAGTAATACTGTTCAAGAATATTAAACATACTGCATGAAGAGAGAAATAACTGAGACATAATGATGACATCCAAGTTAATATATGCAAAACAATATGCACAGCTTTGCTTATGTGACTAGCCTCCCTGTAACCAAAATGTGCACCTTTAAACCAATAGGCAAGTTACTTGCTTGGGTATGTTTTCACAGGATGAAAACCCTGAAGTGTAGCTGCTGTGCAGCTAGTTCCAACTACAAATTTAATGTAACCATTTGACAAAGAATGTCTTTTGCCATGAAGCACAATGTAGTCTGTGAATCCCATCATTCACTCTATGTATCCCAGTAGAAAATCAGCAATGCTCCAAGTATTTGTAGAGGTTTGTGGTGAATTAGGGGTGAGGGAACATGGTTACTGAATATGGAAACATGGAAATTGTTGAAACTCATTTGTGCTATTCACCCCAAACTGTCTTCTCTAACTGCCTATCATGGCACTCTCCACAAGACATGGACTTTTAGCACTTCATCTGTGTCACATGCTACAGCTATTTTAAAAATTAGTGTTAATAAGATGTCTTCCTAGGAAAGCTCAGAAAATGAAGGATAAAAGGTTTTTATTTGGGTAATAATGCAATGTTCAGGGTTTTTCCTGCTTTCAGATGTCTGAGGAGTTGACTAAGAAAATTTAGTTCGATTGCAATCTCTTCCAACTGCTTTACATGTGAAATTTGCAGTGCAGTCGTTTAGCGGCACAGGAAACTGTTCTTGCTTGGATTGCTTTGTTATCCCAGACAGGGCAGTCCCCTTGTGTGCAAAAGTTTTTGTAGGAGCAACACTTTGGAGCTCATGATGCTTTCAGGCAAGAGCAGAGCATCTGAGCAAATAACAGCACAGCAGTCATGGTCTTCTGTGCCCTTCTTCCACAGAGGAATCACAGCAGGTTTCGTGGTCTCCACTTCTGAAGATTTCCAGCAGATAGCTACAGGTTTCTCAGGAAGTTTCCAAAGATGGGCTGTTAGAGAGAGATGTTAGGGACAAGAGCAGGCAGAGATGAGCAGAAAAGAATATGGACACTGACCTTGTTTTTATGCCTCCCTCGCTGGCTCTGTATTGGGGTCCACATTAGTTCATTCCATGTTGCAGTCAGATGTCTGCATCTCACTGCAGAATTCCCATTGCCCTGCATACAAAATCTCTGATTCCAGACTTCCTAGTGGCTGTGGTGCTCTCTTCTCTCAGTTATCATAGTAAAGGCTGAAATTTATTTTTCAGTATTTTACACTGTGGCTTTTCACCCCAATTTGCTCTTTTTGTCATTATTTCCTTTCATCAAAAAATTAGTACTCTCTCTCTACCAATTTTCCCAATACCATCCCTATAATGCATTGTAACATTAAGACAAATATTGTATTTTTAGAACTAATTCACCAATTTTCATTTTGCCTTCATTATTTTCCTATCTCCTCGAAGTTCAAGATATATGTATGTTTATTTATATATATACATATATATTCTGGAACTGACTGGAATACCACAGTGACAAACACTTAAGCAATAGCTTATAAGACCTCTAAAACACTTGCATTTCTCTATGAACAACAGAAAACAAAAGAATGCTTACCCATTTCTACAGCACCAATAGAGTAAACAGTACTACTGTGGCAATTATTTGTCATGGCTGACATCAAAAAGAGTATTTGAAGGAAAGACAAAGTAAAATTCCTTGATGAATTATTTTTTGAAAAACTGTCATAAAATTCTGGTGACACACTACAGTAATATTATTTCAATTGTTTTGATTTGAGTGTAGCAATTGTAATCATCAATGTTTAGTGGTTCCACCTAAATTTTCAAAGCTTTGCATGTGGTAGAGTCTCACTAATCTTGTTAAAATCAGTAAGAGCAGTGTTTCTAAAGCCCAAGCAACTCCTTGGAAGTTTAGCAATTATGTCAGATATCCTCATCATGAGGATGATCATACTGGAACACATTAGGGAGAGATAGTAGCTTCATCGCCAATCTCAGCATTTTGGAAGAAAGGAAATAAGTCAGAGCTGCAACATATAGATTAATTTCCTGGTCCTATATGAGTAGATAGATGTTCCATATATATTGATATTAAAGCCACATAAGAAATAGTATAATAATTTGGAAAAAAAAAAAACATTTAATAGGGGATGCTACTTTTTCTTCCCAGAAATTGCTTTACTATTTATTTAGTTCTTAAAAAGCATGAAGTGTAGTATATATGAGTATTAGTAGTAGTAACAACAATAATAACAGTCAAACAAACTTGCCGCTCAAAAGTTTTCTCTTTCTTTCTTTAATTCAGTATTTATACAAAAAGATTTTTATGTCAAATAAAACAATCAGCCTGACTCTCTCTGTTGAGATTGTTGTAAGGAACTAGGGAGAAGAAGGTGTGGGAAAGGTTACAGTCAGAAGCTCTGCAGTAAGACAAGGAGATGGAGAATTAGTTTCTTGGAAAAGAACATCTTCTGTTCTCTAATGCAATTCTCTGCTCACTGTTAGAAATTACTTTTTCTGTGATTCTGAAAGTATCCAGTTGAAGTCCACTTATTCCAGGAACAATTTATTTGTTTTCTATACATTTGAAACAAATATTCACATTTAAATAAAAAGCTCCCTAAAATTTTTTGAACTTTCAAGAGCATAAATAAACACAATAAAAGCAAGTTATTTTGTGAGTTGTAGAATTATTAATAACTCGTTTCCTACAGATTTTAATGCTGCCCCCTAACTCTTCCAAGAAAAGTGAGCCCAAGTTTTCCATCATCTCATGACATGCACCAGAAGCATGTGCTGTGGCTAGCCAGGGTCCTAGATGCGTGCTTGTGCAGCCATCTGTCAGATTCCAGCCACAGTCAATAACTGTCTCCTTCTGTCTGAATTCCTGTCTCCCTTACATCAGAGATGCTTGTTTGGGTCTCCTCCTTCCAGCTGACGATTTTTATTAAGTTTGTAGTAATCTAATCCTTAAACGTAAACCAGTGTACAGTCTTGTAAAAGTGGATCAACAGATCTACATATTGGGTAGGGCAGAAGAGATGGGCAGATATGGAAACAAAGTCTTAATTTATTTTGCATTAAAAAACCTTAACTTGATTCCAAAACCTGATTAGAAAAAAAAAGCACAATTGATTACCAGAAAGATTTTATTTATTTAGGCACTTTTTAAGTTGAATCAAGCATGATAGTACTTCTTAAGCACTGTAAGCATAACAAAATGCTTCCAAGCATTGGGAAGAGTCTACTAGATTTAGATTTTAAAATAGTAATAGTAATAAGAACATATTGCTGTGTGGGATTTGCTTTACTGGAGGATAACGTGGTATTTCACAGAGTTTCTTCCCCAGTGGGCCTTTACCCGGAGTCATTTGTCATTCATTCAGCTTTCAGAAATTGGTGTAGCATTATACTGCTCATAATCTATTAGCTGTTTTCCTGGAGATCCCTGATTCTAATTGAATCACGATGCCGTACGTGAGGCATCAGACCAATATATTTTTGAAGAGTTATGTCAGAGAAAAGTAGTTCCTACATCAGCAAAATATTCTTTATTGTATTCTGATGGATCATTGCTACCAAGTGTTCTATTCCATGTCAAAGTAGCACTGAAATAATTGATCTTTTGATTATTTTAATTCCTTTACCAAAATATCAATGTTTAGTCTGTGCTCAAACTACAGATAGAGATATTTGTTGTCATTCTTCTGGGAATTTCTTGATTAATTTTTTTGTACAAAGGTCTCCGCTCTAAGTACAATATAAAACATACCCAGTGTGGCATCTTTCAGGATGAAGGACTGCAGAATGTCATTCTCAAAGCAGCTCAGAGCTTTTGATCCTTCTAGCCTCCTCCTTCTTTACAGAAACTATGAAAAACATCAGAGAGAAGTGCAATTTAGATCTGGAATTAGACTCCCACCTTGCTCCAACCTCCCTTCAAGTAGTCATAGAGAGGACTTCACCAATATGTGTGGTAATACCATGATCAGGTAGTTTTTAACTCCCTAAGCCCACTCATAAACTTAGTAAGTGCTATTGGGTGAAATTCAATGCTGGCTTGAATTTCAAATGGGTTTGAAACAGAATCATTGGACTCCTTCACCAAGTATAGAGATTGTAGAGATTGTGCAATACAAGTGTGAAGTCTACTCAACAAAAAATAAGTAATACAGAAATGCTTCTTTGTATTGAGGCTTCTATGAAAAAATATTATTTTAATAGTTTAAAATAAGTTGGAAAGAAACAGCTATTTGCAAGCAAGTGCAGAGCTCAATAGCAGCTAAATATGCTGAAATACTTCAAGGCCATCATCATTCCATGCACAATTTTCAGCACAGATTCTGGCATCCTACACTGATAACTCTGTGTGCGCATATGTCCAGTCTGACATACACACCATAACAAAACCATCAGCTCTCAAGTTATGCTCAAAAAACGTGATGTGCAGATGACATCCACAGCACCATTCTCACTGTTATCCTTGCCCTACCTTTAACCAAAATATTCAGCTACAACTCTTCACTCTTTTTCAGACAGAGGAAGGGTTCATGCCCAGAAGATTTATCATCTATATAAAATACATATGAGGGATAAGAAATTACATTTAACAAGGACAGTAGCTTATCCTACTGCTCACATTAACATTTTATATGAATGTTGTCACTGTTTTTTGATACTCAGATGATAAGTAGGCTGGTGTTTCTTGGTCTTGTAGAAGAAATAATTCTACATATAGAGGCAAGGAAGGTATTTCACAGACTTAGAGAAACATGAGGCAGCTGTGAGACAATTTAACTCAGGAAGCCTATAAGCATTAAAAGCAGGAAAACTTAATAGAAAAAGGAAAATAAAGATGAAAGTAAGAATGAAGAGTTTTACTCAAAGGCTCTCACAGATCTTGTAAGTGTTAATTAGTGTGAATAGATGTGTGAGTAGTTGCTCCCAGTTTCAGTGCTTGTCTGTATGGTATTAAATATTTGGGCTTTAATAGAAAATTGCGTCTGAAATCACAATCATCAAAAATATATCTGGCAAGAGCAAACCTTGGGATTGCATCCAGCATGTGTTTTGAGTGTCAAAGGAACAAATAACTTAATTAATTTTTGTGGTCTGTTCTCCAAACTTTCCTGTCCAGTCACTAGCCAGTGGCTTAATGCGGTATAAACTCCTTTCTTTGAGTGCGTTGTGTGCTTTTCTTCTTTGCCAAGGTTATTCTAGTAGGACAAGTACTGTAAGCCATAAGGATGTACAAGGGAAGTCGTAAGTCATATGGGCCAACGAAGCCAAGACTTGGCCTTGCCTTTGACAGAGGTCGTAAATTTGACAACATTGACCTACACACATGGGCATGGCTATTATTTAACTCAAGTACATCTCCTGAATGCTCTGCAGGGGACCACTGGCTAAAGCTGTTCTTTCCTGGAAAAGTTCTTGAAACAAGGCAGCATTGCTATTGTTCTTTTGAAGATAGCGTAAGGTGCAGCCAGACTGAAATTCACGCTGAAGCTTGCAGTTGTGCAGAAACAAACCCAGAGACATTTTTACTAATTTTAACGTTATGATTGTGTTTATTCTGCACCAGTGAATACTATTACTCTAAGTATGTTCCCAAAATCCCATTTATAGGCAAAACCATGGGGTGTTTTCTGCTTAAAATCTCTAACAGAGGAAAAGGAACTGCAGCAGTCAAATAATGAAAAACCCAAATAAGTATCTTGTTTATTTTTGGTATAATTGGTCCCCTGTAGTGTTGCTAATAAAATAAATGACAGCCAGAAAGCAAGGGAAAAAACAGAACAACCACCCTTTTCTTTGCAGCAGCTTTCAGAAGATCCTAGGCATAGATGATGAATGGTTGCTAAGTGAGAAAAGAGATTTTCTTTAAAAGACCAAGGCTTCCTTTAAGCTTTTATCTGATATTCAGGCAGAAACGCTATGTGCAAGTTGTAAACTAAAAAATTCATGTAAGGCACTAATATATTTGTAGATGAGAAGAAAAAAAATGGATAAATATGTAAATACCCTGCCACTAATTACAGTGAAGAATTTACTTTCCTGTCATGTTTCAGGGCTGCTACTATGTGACAAGACTTATTAATTAATACAATGCATCAAACAGTGGGGATACCAGTAGAATTTCATTCTACTTGAGAAATATAACATGTAATTTTATCTAGGCTTCCTATATATATATCTACATAAAGCTATTGAATAAAGGAATAACTAGAAATAAAACTGAATAAGGAAAAAGTTTTCATATTATAATTCTGGAAGCAACATAAGAACACTGAGGAGTCTTGGATTGCTTCTGATGGCTTAGAAACCTGGTGGTTGCCTCATTACTCTCTTAAAAAAAGTTACTGAAATAAGGCTTCATGCAAAGAAGGGTGTTTTTTAGAAAACTCGTTATAAGCTTAAAGCATTGTTTAGCAAAATGAAAAATGAGTTGCTTAAACCATATATCCAGCAGACATTGACAAGTCTAATCTTTCTGATTATCTCTTCAATAAATCTTAATTTTAGAAGAAAACTGCCATTTCAAAGTATTTTTTTTTAGCTAGCAGAACAATAAAGAGGATGATGGAATTCCTATTTCATAAATCATATTGCAGAACATATATCCAGCTCAAAAAGTATGTCTTCAGCAATATTTTTCTGATCCTGTTTCAGATGGATGAATCCTTTAAAGACTTTCTTGTATCTTGTAATAATCTAATGGTTTGCCTGTGTGTTAAATAATTCCTATCAATACTGATAACTCTCAGACCAGGCCTTTTTTGGCTGAATATTTATGATATTTTGTTTTTATGAAAACGTCCAGGGCATGACTTAACTGTCTGTTACATACTGTAAGTAATGCTGGGAAACCTGTAGATGAGACTATAGCTGCATCTTAAATGCCTTTATTACTGTTTCCTTGAAATTTTTAGCCTAAGTTGAAGTCCAGTGTAACCACACTGTTGGTAATAACACTCTTATTTACTTCATTTTGAGGGCAGTTGCCAACACGATTTCTTCAGCCTCACATGTGCCACAGTAATGAAACAGCCTCTTATTTTCTCCCCGTATTAAAAACCACCAAAATCAAACAAAGAAATCATGAAAAATTCATGAAGTAGTTTACACAAAAATACAATCCTTGCAGTAGCAGGAATTTTTCAGTAAGAATGGGTTCTGGTTGTTTACCCAGTCTGTGTCCCTATCTTTCGTGCATCATGTATTTGAGCATTAGCAGGTAAAAATTTAAGATTTTAATATCTTTGAAGTAGCTGTATCTTGTGACCATTTAGTGAATAAAATCCCCCCCAAAAGAATCAAGGCATCTTCATGGCACTCAAAGTGACACCATTACCAGATCTGGTTACCAAAACATCAGCCAATGACTTAAACAGTGCATTTTCTTTCTTCTGTTCCTTGAAATTATTTTAATGCTAATATTTTGCTATATATTAGACTCGATTTCTGATAAATATTGCCTGGATATCAAGATTGCTTATATTCCCCCATTAGTTACCTCTTACCTAAGGGACATTAACCTTACATGGAATTTTATGAATACTCTGGGGGAACTGATCCTCTGGAGCAGGACTGATGATGTAAAAAGTACAGTTGTGGCTTAACTGCACTATTAGATTACTCCTACATTTGTATGAAACTGCTCTGTATGAGATATTCAATTATAAGATTTAAAACCAGAAGAGAAAATTTCTTAGTCATTATTAGAAATAGGGTAATCATCTTTGGCTTGCATCCGAGTTGACAGGTTCATAAATATTAGAAGCTAAAGAGAAAAATAAGTTTTCTGACTTAGTAAATTCTAAATGGCATATCATCCTTACACCCAGGTTTTGTACTGTGCCTTGAGAAATATTAATAAGAAATATTATGTAGGATTATTTTGTACTGTCAACTTCAAAACACACTGGTTTGTGACATATTATGGCCATGGAAAAGCATGATAGCTATGAGTCAGAGAATTACTTAAGAATATAGTGCGATTCTGATGGCACACCTAGCTTCAATGTTACAATTTTGGATGTAAAATTATTTTATATATTATTTTACAAAAATTAGGCATACATTTGTAACAAATAAATGCATTTTTTAACAAATAAATGTAAGAATCAATTATATTTAGGCTTATCTGTAAACTGAAGAGTCAAAGCCAATCTTTTTTTACGAGTAATAGCATGCTGCATTCATTGTGGCTGATGCACAACCTAAGACACCCTTAATAATGGAAACGACAATAAATCAATGTCATCTTGCATACTTAGGAGAGGGGATTGGTAAATCTCAGTGCAAAAATATTCAATTTGGTACAGAACTGTACCTGAGAGACTAAACCTTTAAGAAGGTATCTGCAACACCACATAGTGTTCGTGTTGCAGTTTTTAAGAGTGTAATTGTAAGGGAATTTTAAGTCTTCTGGCAGTTTGAAAGTTCTTCTTCAATCTCCTTTAAATGAGCTTATCTGCATTTCGACATTCTATTTCCTGAATATTATTTTTCTGTAATATCTGTTTATATGCTGTTTGCTTAATCTTTTTATTTGCTTTATAAACAAAAAAAAATCAAACACACTTTTCATTTCCTCTTTTTATCTTCTCTAATACTCCCTCTCTATTTCTCATCTGTATGGTACCTATGCATACAATTTGCAACTGGCTTTTTTCTACACAAACAACTCATGATTAATATAAATGAGCTCAGATTGATTCGGATACAACAGGGGCTGGAGAGTGATGGCTGATGCAAACAGGAAGGGGGATTAGCATTGTTCTTCTGCATGATGAATTGCACTACATCATGCATTAAAACAATGAATTGTCCTTCAGGATATCAAAGACATTAGCAAACAACATGATGGCAAATATACAGTCTTTTATCTGATGGAGACAGTATTCCTCACAGAAGATGCTAAGGCTGGAGGAGCATCAGCAGGATTGCCAACAGGATTTTTGGAAGCTGGCTGCATGGAGACAGAGCAGCTGCTTGGTCTATGAAACATACTGCCTGAAGTAAACCTTCCACAGTGAGCTCTCTTGCTGCCTCTTTTTGAACAGTCATGTTTTAATGATCATCCTCATCACCATCTTCCTCAGATGAGTGAAGGTCCAATCAAGTCAGTCAAGGGTGAAGATTGGGAAAAAAAAGCAGTAATTGTCTGTTGCCAGTCTCACAGATGAAGGCCCTTGAACCTCACTGGCAACGTCAGAGCACTAGCATGTACTAGTCCATAAGCATGGGGCCTTTGCTTTGTAGGCACAATTTTCTACTGCTGTGTCAGTTGTCTTGTCTTAAATAATAATTTCTTCATGTGCAAAACAGTGTTTAGCAAAATGGGCTATTCTACTACAGCAGCTTGCCTTTAAAGTATTTATCTTGGCATTATTTTAGTAAATTTCCTTTATATGAATATATCACACTGCTTGACAATTGCAAATTACATTTGTATTTATGAATAGCTGGCGAGCAAATTTAATTGGCAAAACCCACCTCCAGCACAAATATAAGAATAGAATAGAGTAAACGAAGTCTTTCACTTTTAACTACTGTTTCCAGTGATCTGGTGGCCTGTTTACAAGAAAAATACTTGTGTTCTTACCTCACAGTCGATCAGACTCCTGATTGACTGTGGGGCATTACACAGCAGCTCTAATTGCATCTTTCTTACCATTATGGAGAGTTTAAGCGCCTTCACTTTTATTTATACATGCTGTGATGGACCTGTTCATCTGTGGGTGTTCAGGACTTTTTCAGAAATTCGAGTTCACATGCAAATGTAGGGAAGCAAGGCTTCACATAATGAGAAACATAAAATATGATTATAAGTGCACAGTTTTCACTTTACATAAAAATAGTACCCAACACCCTACAACAATTTTAAACCTTTTTCCTTTATTCCTTTTGAAGAGATAATTAACTTTGGTGTTAGGCAATTTTTTGCCCAATCAAAACTAATCATCCCAATCAACTCTAATGACATTATGTTTGAAATAGGAATATTTTGCTTGATCAGCTACAGGATATTAAAATTTATATTTCCTTCCAGGCTAGACTGCATTAGTTCTTGTTCACTTGCTTAATTTCAAGGGAAACTGTATGGAAACAGGCACTAATTTTCATTTAATTGGAATGACAATATTTACAACTCTAGTATTTAAACATTTCAAATTTCAGCAGTAATTTTCAAATTTTCATAATGACTTATATTGTTTAAGACAGATAATGAATATTTTCTCATACTGTTCTGTCTCTAACACAGGATTTTTTGAGGTGAAAACATACTTGCAGAAATTTTTGACATGTGATTGCATGATGCCTTAAAAAATTTTGAAGCCCTCTCTAATTAATCTGAGTCATCAAAGGCATACCAAACACACAAAGAATGACAAAAATTACCATGTTGAATCCCTGTAATGCACAATCTACTCCCATACTTGCACTGCAGCTGCCAGATATGGAGAAGTTTTAAAATCCTATGTTTAATACTCAAAGTTTCTTCTCCATTATGGACCTCACTTTGGATTGAGGAATCCAGGGTTGGTCCTGACTTTCCTCCTCTGCTTTGAAGTAATTTACTTTTATCTGTCTTGCCTGAGACAGCTGTTCTATTTCACTGATAGATGTTATGTCACCTTACAGCTATCTTGGGCTTCTTTCACTTTATGAAGGCTGTTTTCATCTACACATTTTCATTTCAACTCTTGTCTTCTTATATAAATGATGAGCTCTTTAAAAACATGCTACTGTAATCTATTGGCACAGATCAAGAAGTGTCTGCAATCCACAAATGAAACTGGTGTGTGGGTTGTGGTTATCTCAACTCTATTCTATTCTAGACATCAGAATCATAAACTTTGACATTTCACAGAGGAAATGAAATGGTCTTATATTTTATCTGGCATAACTATACCCTCATTTGTTTCAATTGCCTCAAATTACACTGACAATATATACTGTTTGTAGCAAGACCAGTTATATTAAAGATAATAATAAAAATATGTTTGCTTCAGACTTAACTGCATTTTCAATTTGGTTGCTTTCCAAAACAGTGCAGCAGTAGATGTAGTATATTAATCTGCACAATTTAAGCTTTAATGGGCTAGGAAACATGCTTTTACAATAATATGATTTAAACCTAAAGTACAGAAGTTCTATTAAAAATAAATCAACTTCTACATGGATGTCTGAATAACCAAAGTTTTTTTTACAACTAGCAATGCTTTTTCTTTGCTCTAAAAGGCAGAGACAATCCTGAAGGGGCTGACACAGGAATTTCAAGCTCCAGTGAATAATGAAAACCATACGTAACAGCTGAGGCATAAAGCAAATGCTCTTAGTTTCTGTAACATGTTTCTGTTCTCAAAAAATATAAAGCAAACAACATTAATTAGGGGGATCTGTCATTTTTGACACCCAACGTGTTGCTGTTCATGTACACGCCCAGGCTCGGTGTAGGGTCAGCCCACACCAGCCATGCTCAGTGTACGCACACGTCTCCTGCTCTGTCTGCGCAAGTGCTTTCCTATGCAGCCCTTCATTTTCTCTGTGTTGCTCTTTCCTTGCCTAAGATCCATTTTGAACCTGCTGGTTTTCTCTGTCTGCTGTAGTTAGAGGCCTTTTCCTTTCTGCAGGGAGATGAAAATTTTTCCAGGGGCTGTGGCAGAAACCTGAAGAGGAGTGATCCCTTTCACCAGGTTGCCAAAGTCATGGGTGACGGAGAGAGTGTAAACGAAATCAACAGGAGGGAGGAGAGCAAATATGAACTGGCCACTGGAGTTTCATTATGGAAACATTATAAATTTTCATGACATTTTTCCTGATATGGCTTTTGTGAAGGTACAAATAGGAAAATTGCAGCTGTGAATAGCGCAAAGCAGTAAAAGATAACAGTGGTACTTGGTTTCCAGCAATCAATGGAAAAAAACAGGCTGGAAGCTTATCTTAATTTGGCACTGATTGCTAACTGCATGCATCAGAGAAACTAAAGAAACATCGAACTTTATTTTACGAACACAAGTCTATTCTTTAACAATGTCACTGCATGAGGAAGTGGAACAGTGAAATGCTGATGTTGGCGTAGTATATTTTTGGTGTCTTATTTGAGGGTTACTTTTCCACTTCAGTATTAAATAATTTTACTGTATAATTTATTTTTTATTTAAATTAAGCTCATAAGAATAGATACGTATTTTATTAGAACAGCTTTTACTAATATATAAATTATATTGAAATTTTTTCCTTTCATATGGACTTCTTAAAAGTGGCAGTTTTATAATGCTTTACTTCTACTGAATTTTAAGTAGTTGTCTTCCACTTCTAGGGTGTGATGAATATAGATTCACTGTGGCCTGAAGTACACCTAAGTATGCTCTAAGTGGATATGACAAGCTCTAAATATTCAGTAAGAATCTTCATTATAAAACTCTACAAAAAAAAAAGATGTTAAGACTACAATGCTGAGATTATAAAGCCAAGATCTTAAAAGTAAAGACACTCCAGTGTGCAACAGGATTTATCCCCCTTTCTGCTGTTAGCCATTTATTAAGCAATTGAGTAGTTGCCTTTTCTAACAGTGAGCAGTGATATTATGATCTATTGCTTCAGCAGTCTCTGGAAATTAAAATAATTAGTAATAAACTGAATACAGTTCAGTCATGTACACTGCTAATATTCATTGTAGAAATTTAGCCAGTTTTTCAACTAAAGTGATAGTGGTTTTTCACCTGAATTAGGTACCACTTTAACCGCAAGAAAGAAAATAGATTCAGGTAATGAGTATTCAGTAATTAGGAGACTATCTTGGTTCATGAGTGACATCTGAATGTGGATTTGAGGCTTTGTACCCGGAGCAAGCAAACACACCAGGAAAAAAACTCTTCACAAAGTGTTCACTTCTAGCGACTAACGAAAAATCGGTGTTATGTTCAGGACCTTGAGAGTTTTCAAAAATTCTTGTGAATATGGCTTTTTAATATTTAATCTCTAAATCTAACTGTTAGATAACCTTTTCATCTTCAGAAGCATTAAATCACTAGGAGCTCGCTTGCCTAGGACCTGGCACTAAAATTCTTCAGAAACAGTAAATGTGGCAATAATTGTCACTGTAACTTCATGAATAGAAGACCATAAGTCCATGAGAAGATAGGATTTGCAAGTTACCTTCTGGCTACTCAGATACTGTGAGCATCTTGAAGAGCTGTAAACCCAGTCATTTGATCTCCAGCCTGGCTGGGCTAAGCACTGGGGAAGGAGTCTAGCTCGGACATATTTCTGATTAGGTTGTAAAACAAGAAATGCTAGAGGTGGCCTGAAGTTGTGTTTATTGTCATTTAAATCCTGTTTCTTCACTCCTTGCATGGATTAGAGCTTGACCATAATGAAAGAGTTGAGACTTCTCCTTTCTGCTACTTTCTGCTACTTTCTGCTAATATGTTTATCAGATTTTAGTTGTATGACTGCTGTCCCTACCCTGGAAATTCTTGATTGTAAGACAAAGAAGATATGGATAAGTAATCAATTTCTTCTTAATGACTCTGTGTGCTAAATGACAGCTATTTTAAATGTTACATGTAAATAAATGTGCAGAAATAAGCGGGAGATTTAGGATTTTCATAGGTAAAAACATGGGAAGGACTTACTCTGAAAAACAAAGAAATGGGGTTTTGTTTTGTAATAAATGTGATTAAAAAAATTATTTAGAGTGGGAGAGGGTGCTTTCTAATGAAGCCTCATTAGCAGTGTATTATATAGCCATATTGAGATTGAGGATCCAGTCCTACGAGTGACTGAGCAGCGATAATTAATCTGCATTTTCTCTGGCTCAGGCCAATTGTTTTCTTAGGCGGTAATTAATGAAAGATCTATTTAGGAATCATGAGCTTTTAATATAACAATGAGTAGGTATTCCACCTTAGGGTGTAGCACAGATGACTAAAAGTAATTTGTTTTAACAGACGGCACATAGTCTCAATAAGAACATTTCAAGTGGAGTTCCGTTCTATGCATTTAGAGAGCTCCTTGCACTTTCATAGGATGCCAGATATGCACAATGTCTCCAGTGACATCAATCAGCTTTGGATTAGGACTGTTTGATCAGCAGTTATTCTCTTTATCTGGGTTTGGGGCACGAAATGATGGCTGAACATAGCACAACATTTTAATTGCTTTAAAGCTCAATGCATGCTTAGCATTAGTCACATAAAATTTACATGGGAAAATTTTAGGATCATTTCCTGCAGCATAGTTTTCTTTGTCTCTTGGAATATACTAATGCTATCCAGTTAATTTTTGTCCTTAAACCCTGAAGCATTTACTAAAAGGAAAAAATTATAATTCTATCCCTTACATAGAATTGAAAATTTGCAAACCTAAGATTAGGTAGAACACATTAGCATGTGCACAAGTACTTAATTACATTAGTGATGCAAATGTTTTACAATATTGTGGTTTTGTAAACAAAATAATCTTGTTATTATAGAGAATTTGTGATAACTGCAATGTGAAGGAGGCTCAGAGGCTATGAGAACTGAAATACATTACCATGTTTTGTGCCTAAAACAAAGGTTTTTTAAAAATCCATTAAATCCCCAAAACAGTATTAAAAAAACCCACTGTTTATTTTTAAATACTAAATTTTGTAAAAAATCTGTTTTATTTTATTCTTGTTCCGTATGGATTACTTAAAATTCAGTTGAATAATTACTTCAACAATAATATATTCAACTGTAGCAATTTTTACCTAGCTAAGCTTCAGGATATTCTAAATCCCCAACAATCAAAACCACGTGTGAGAGTACAACTTGGGGTATGTATTCATACATTTATTTTGCACAATATTAGACAATATATTACATGGGAGGAAACATGTTGCAATGAATAGCTAAGATTCTTAGGAAATAGGGGATCATTTCACATTTACACCTGGTAGATTACAGTCTGCATCTTGAAAATTGATGCATACCTGTCTAAAATACTAACATTATTTTCTATCATTCTGAAGGTGTTTACTAAATTTCTTATCTTAACATTAAAGTGTTGATTATAATTAACTATTAATAACAAATTTTGTCCCCTTTCCTTTTTTTGGCCCTATTTCTTGAAAATCTCTGTATTTTCATTGAGTTCCATGGGAATCTGAGTTGAACGAAGATAGCAGATTTAACTGAAAAATACTTTTATTGCTCAAATACAAGTATTTTTGCTTGCTCATATAGAAGTACTTTTGCTGGATTATCAAATAAGAGAATCTGAATGTAATTCTTCTTTGATGACCTTTATAGCTCAGCTTGGTTTTTGCCAGAGGCATCCATCCCAGTTTCACAGCTATCAATACCCTTTTGCCAGGGCACAGCGAGGGCCGGCTGCTCCCTGAGGGACAGGGTGCCAGGAGAAAGTCATGATGTGAGAGACATTTATGCTGTGGAACATGTAAGACTATGGGGAAAATTATTTAAAATTATTTAGGTTTGCAGAATCATGTTAATGGAAATTGGGATGCACTAAGATATTTAGCTGCTTCTGTAAGCCTCATTCCCCTTCCCTGTGTGACCAAGCTGTGCATGGAAGAATGACAAAGTATTATGCAAAAATAATGTAAAATTGATTAAGCCATCATTAGATTTTTACATAAAGAAGCAGAAAGTGCACATTTAGCACTTCTTCAATGTGAAACTGTGATTTTTAAAACTAACCCTCCGTTGTTTACAGCAGAACTTAAAGTGCTATTTTTTAGTTTTCTAAAAGGAAAGACTTCAAAGCACTCCACAATCTTATTTTTCCTCATTTGGCTGTGAGCTTGAAAGCTGTGACCCATTTGGGCTGAGTTTCAGCATTTCAACCATGTGCCAAGGGAAAGTTAGCATTTCACTGTATTTTTGTAAGAAATATGTTAGGATGCCCAGAACCTTAATAGGCACCTTTTATCACTTTAAATCTAAAAAAAAAGAAATTGTTCTGAAAGGATAACAAGCCTGGGTTTTTGTTCAGAAGTACTGTACAACCTCCAACAGTTCATGGCATCTCTGGTATAGCATATCATGAGAGCACCATTTCTGGGACATTTATTGGTAGGATGGCCTAAAGTTTTATGAGGAATCCAGCCATTGAAGGGCAAAGCCTAATTTTAACCATGTTCAATAAATAAAGAAATAAACCAAACTAAAGATTCAAGTTATTTGAAAGCAATCTCCTTTTTTTTTTTTTTTTTAGGATATTCTCTTTGCTTTCTTGATGTTTGCATGTTGCATCAAAGGAGGTAGAAGACATAAAAAGGGCACAGAATACTTTATAATGGAAAAAGATAACCTAAGCTGCTCTCACTCCAAGTTTCCGTATCTTCTGGTACATGTAGCTGTAGATGCATGTGTATCTATATCATGTATATTTATATCTATATGTAGACATATGTACATGCACACATGCAGTGCCAGATCCTCAGCAGATAAAAACCACAATTATACCAACCTGATTTGTCACAGGATGAGTATGTGTCTGGTAAGGATAGATACAGTGTCACAAGTATAAATAATATAAGTTAAACAATGCTCTTCTATTTCTGTATTAAAATGTAAATATAAACATGCATCTGTATATACATGCAGACATATATAAATATGTATATATACAAATATTCAAGAGACTGCTTTGCAGCTGTCTATCTGTCCATTTATCTATGTAATTTCAAACAATTCTATAATACTGTGATGCTTTACTACCATGAAACTCATTTCATATTCCATCAGTCCCTTTGAAAATGATGAAGTGAGATCATTTACCCTGTTCTTGTTAATGGGCTGGGCTTTTTATTCTTACTACAACAAAATGAGAGAATTGCTTGGCAAATTCATATCCATTACAACAACAGATGTACCGCAGTGATATTAGTCAGATCATGTTTAATATTTGTGCTAATAGAGAAAAATATTCTGTCTTTTGACAAAGTCTGAAATGAGAAAAGTTGGCGTATTTTCCTTCCATTCTGCAAAGGCTCATGTTCTGACTCAAAGTACACCCGACCTCCAAATTTCATATCTTTTTTGTGAATACTGCAAAGTTCAAGAACTCTCAAGCACACATGACTTTAGTTGTGTAAGTCTGAAGATACTTGCTTTTAGCATGAGGTTGTAATTTTTTTGTAATTAATAACAATTTACAGGCATCCAAATGTCTCAAAGCCTTCTGCAAAATTTAATTAATACTTACAACAACCTGGAGAAGTAGTCATGGGAGATAAAAGAATTTTTTCACATGAATTGAAATGCATCTGTCCTGGGACTGGCATGTAGCAGCTGTTTAACAGGAGGTGGAAGCACAGATTAAGGCTGGAGATGAGCTAAAATCAAGAGGAAATTTCTGTAATAAAAGTAGAGTATTGAAGGTTAGTTGAAGGTGGACATTAGGTGGAATCCTCTGTAGACTTTATCACGATTTCATATGCGTGGCTTATGATAACTGTATTTTGTTGTAGATTGATTAGAAAAATAGACAACTAATAGATGCCTTCTATGTACTTAGATGGACATAAATTAAATTAAACAAATGCAAATGAAATTGTATTTTGATAAAAATTGTGCACTTAATAGGTACTTCTGATTTCCCTAATGTGAGATAAGAATCACAAATCGCAACAAATCCATTCTACTAATTTTACAAAAGTCTCTTAAAGATGCCTGGAGGAGTAGAATCAATATGTATTTAAAATAAAGCTGTCATCTTTGTGCTCAAATAATAAGATGCCAATAAAAAAATAAAAGTAAGGTAATTTCCTATCATATGATCACTACTGATAGAGGTATCTTAAACATTTTGGAGGCCTTGTTTGCAGTAATGACTGGAGATCTCTGGGCAGGTAAATGCATTCACAGAGCAATTCTGCATAATATGCAATTTGGAATGATGAGCATGTGTGTTGGAGTGATCAGAGTCATCTCTCTATATAGAGTAGTCCCTTTCCAGAGTTTCTGGCAGGGAAAGATGGCTTGTCATATTGAAAACACAGTCAAGAACCACAGTTTTCTCAGGGTTAGAGACTCTCCTCCCACAGCACTGGGGAACCTTTGGAGGTTTAGAAGAGATCCGGGCCCATAGCCTATACCTTTGGGTGACTCTGGCTGGGATGAGGCTTCGTTAAAGCATCCTCTGTAGTTCATTTTCATTAGTGCCATATTAAAGGCTTAGAAGCTAAAACAAACTCCATAACAATGGAGCAATAACTCTCCATTTTCTGCTGTTGCAGTTCATGCAATATTAATACATTAAATGTAATTTCTTCAAATGACTTGTGATAAAGGGAGTCAGTGATACTCCCCTGGGTTGGTTTCTTCATTTAAAGAGACATGCTACTGCAGAGCTTTAGTGGCAATAGTATTTGATAAACTGCTACAAAACCAGAAAAAGTCCTGCTTTCCAGTATTAATCCATCAGGAAGCTGTTAGGGATTCATCTTGTCTGAAATATTCATAGGCAGCAAAATGTCCTGAATGCCCTACAGAATTTGTGCAGAGTCAGGCAGGTGATTGATAGTGAAGTTCTGTTCTGAGTCACTCACAGTATGTAACTCTATTTGTCTTGCCAAACACTAAAGAGCAACGAACTCATAAAATGTAAAGGTAACAGGGCTCATATTTTCCCCAATTTAAGAAAGAACCTGGTGTCTCCACTTCACTGTACGTCACTGAAACTAATTTCCATTAAATCAAAGGGGAGAGGCACAGTGTTCCTAGCAGAGCACTTAGAAGATGAATTAGGCAGGTGTCATTTATTGTGTCATATATATTTGTGTATATGATTTTAAAAAAAATCCTTCACAATTTTACATTGTTAACATCTCAGATAAATCAATGGGTATGTCTCTCAATTTACAATGACATCGAAAATATATTGAAGACCCTACTACAACATCCTTAAGTAAAAATCCCCAGCAATCTCAATGCCTCACTGAAATACCTTTAAGTCAGTAAATACTGTCTTTTTTTTTTTTAAGCCATGTGGCTTTTTGGGGTTCAGGGTTTGTTTTTTTTAAATGTTCATCCTATTTGCATGTCACATCATTAGTTTATTCCATTCCTCTACTGTTCTTCGGACCTCTAGGGAAAGACAGAGAAAAATATAAATTAAAGATGAAGTGGCAGTTTAAACTCTGGCTTTCATTGTTTTTCTCATTTTGAGCTAGGCTATAAAAATAGCTGGACATTTTATATAGAGTTTATTTTTCATTTGTCTGGTGTCTAGGTAGCTGCTTTCTCAGTGAGCCTCAACTGATAAGATGCAACAATCTTTCTTTCTTCGAAGTCCCACAGCATCTCTGTGAAAACATGTTTTGACAGAACTCGTCCAATGTCCTACTGCCAGGGTGCTGCTGGGAGTAAAATTCAGCTGTACCCAGAGGTGATGTACATTTTCTCTCCTTTCAGAGCTGGACACACTCAGCACCACACTGACTGGGAAGAAACCTATTAATCATGAAATAATGTAGGTGTCCCATGTGTCAGCCTTTGCATCCATCAAAGGTATTACAGCTGAATGAAATTGTTGACCTTTTGCCCCATTTCACCAAACCGAGAAATTAATTAAATACTAGTGAAAGGTCCTCACTGGCTTCTGCAGGAATTCACAGCATTCCTCAAGAAAGTGGGCTGGGTGACATGCTGCTTTCCCTAGTACTTTAACAGGGTACCCATTGGCCCAGGGGTTTGTGCTGGGTATTACTATGTATAGTCCACAGTAGGGAAAAAACGTTTCCTGATTCTGGCTAGCAGTCTGCATGTCATGGATGAAATCTGGGAGATCCAGAGCTCAAACTGACTGAAACTGGTGACCTTGTTAGTAGGAACATTATGCATCTTTTCATTACAAGTGTGTGCCATGTTTTCTAAGCATGGGTGCTTGCTTGTAGGATGTGGGGAGGGAAATATGCATGCTCAGGACCTTGCTTTTATACCAAGTCAGTAAATTCAGCTATTTCACCTCTTCTGAGTGCAACGGATTCTATGAAAGCCTGCAGGATTTCCTATCTTGCTCTTACAACTTGTCATCTTTGGTTTCCTACTTCACACAGTAGCCATGTAGTGCAACTGTGACCTCATTTGTTTGAGACTGAAAATGCCACCATACGGATAAAAAGTAGGCATTAAAAAAGTGCTTACACTTGAAAACTGATCATGTAATAAAGATAAATTGAGCTATATACTCAGTTTTGATGGAAGAAAAGGAAAAGTAGAGAAAAAGCAAAAGACGCAACATGGGGCTTATCCACCCTTTACAGAGGGAAAGCCAGATTAGAGACAGGATGGGAAAAGGGAAGAATTAAGGCCAGGGGACTGCAGAACAGCACAGAACACAACTCTCTCCATCAAACAAATATTTCTTACTCAGCAGCATCTTTGTGTTACTCTACAGTATTTGTGCTTAGATAATGTTCAGCTGTTAGCTTGTTTATTGAATAATAACTTGGGGTTTGTTTTAAAAAATATTTCATTTGGATTTTTTCCTCATTTGACTACTTTTCCCTGTTAAATTAAATGAGTGGAGAAGAGCGTGAGGCTTTCTACTTTTATATAGAACAATTTTATTTGATGGTAAAATTATTAATGGCTCAAAATGGCTGATAGAATTACCCCAAATTACAGACCAATTCACCCTCCCAAATGTAGATAATATGAACCAACAAATATACTACAAATTCAGAAGCATGTTCATATGTGAGCCTGTTTTGTTGCATCCTTATTCCCTAAGCCTTATTGCAATCAGTAATGCAAACATCCTCTTCCAGTCTGCAGCAAAAACAATTGAAAAAAGTTACAATAAACAATAAACTGTAAAAGAAGGTTTAATGCCTTCTGGCAAGATATTAATGGCACGGATTATACTCATGTCTCAATAAAGAATCAGAGGCCAGATTCTCAGCTGGCATAAGTGTTGTCAGCAGAACTGTGCTGCTTTAGTATCCCATTTGAAGATCACACTCTATTTAGGGAAAGCCATGTTGCATCCTTAGTTCCAGAATCTAATTACCTGGAAATACTGGGGAAGGGCAGAAAAGTATGTTACTTAATAGGTCTATGTCCGAGCAGATGAAGGGTTTATTGTCTACTTTGAACTGCACTGTAGTTAAACAGAAGGATACCTGTGGAAGGTACAGCTGGCCAAAAATTACGCAGCTGCTTCTCTGCTTATGATTTGAAAATAGAAGGAGGGATAAAACTCACACTAAGCATTGCCTGGATTCTGGGTCCCTCATGAAGCTCATCAAGCCTTTGCTCTGTGATCAGGCTGATGGATGAAACTTTGGTTTATTCCAGTGTGACTGGTACCCCTTTGCGAGAAGGTCAACAGAGTAATCCAGTCTGTGATTTCTGTGCTCTGAGCAAGTGTAAAATAAAGCAGAGTAAATGCCTTCTGAAGCCGTTTTCATGGGCAAAACTGAATGGCAAAAAGGTTAATTACGTACACTGTCTGCCAACACTGTAAGAACAGCATGTGTTCAGGATGGGAGTCAGATTCCTGCTGAGGAATATGATCAAGATAAAACAAATGCCAAGAGACTGATAGAACAATGCAAACAACAATACTTGCCTAGCTTGGTAATGCAGATGGAGCAGAAACACTAATAAGGTAAGGTCATTCTATGAGGATGTCACCGTATGGAGGCAAGACTATTAAAAATAACAAAGCTTGGTAAAGGACAAAAATAGAATTATCACATGAATAGAATACACATTTACACAGAACGCTGTTAGATAGATGGTGCAGTATTTTAACGAGTGCTGTAATGAAGATCTCAGAAAGGGTGAACAACCATTTGTTGAGTTCTGTGTTGAGGAACCGAATTTTGACAAATTCCAAGAGGCATCAGGGATATTCAAACAACAAAGCTTCTGGTATCTATCCACTGAATTCCACAAAGGTATTAAACACACAAAGGGAGAAGTCAAACAAACTCTCTACACATTGATTTTATGCCTTTTGGAGGTTTGAGAATAAACCAGAGGACTTTTCAAAAAAAAGTGGCTATACACTCAGTTTTGAAAAAGGGAAGATAAAAGGGAAGAAGTGGAAAGGTATTCCATTCTTGTTTATGGTCAATAACAGACATTCTTTGAGGTCCTTTTACACTGAATGGTACATCCTAGAAAGGCAACATGTCATATCATTGTAAATTTAATCTGAATTCCCGCAGAAGATGTTCAAACTCAGTAACTACTTGAGAACAGTAAGTATAACCAGAATGTGCACATATTATTACAGCATTTTCAGAAACAGGTAGTAAGGTTCCATGCAGTGACTTGTGGCATACAAAAAAAAAAATTAGAAGCATGTAATAAAGGGATTAAATTGAGAAGGTTGTGCATTTTTGGCTCAAAAAAGGCTGCAAAAGCAAGGAAAAACCTTTCTGGTTTGTTTGATGGCTGGTTGTCAAATTATGGACAGCCCTCAATATACGATCATGCCCCCCATTTTGAATACTGAGATAGTTTGCTATTAATTACTATTAATTACTTTCAAAAATTGGTGAGGAAGGAAGTTTAAGCATGGATAAAGACCTAGAATTCTTCTCATTCTCTGCCTGTGGAGAATTATAGCTCTATTTAAATACTAAGAAAGGCACTATTTCAATTGTGCCAGGCCAGGTATTTCATGTGAACAGGACTTGGTCATTTTGCTAAGAAAAAGAAATACAGGCAAGTACATGAAAAAAAAAGGGACTTGATTTTTTCATCTGCTAAGTCAATATGGGGAGACAAAGTTCTAATAAGAAGTGATAGAAAATCTATACAAATCTACACATAGCCAAAAAAGCAGAACCCAGCCTAGCTGGAACATTGAAGAGAGTTTAGATAAGTGCCTTTAGATAGGGTCTTATAATGGCAATTGAACCCGTTGTTCATTGAGGAGTAGGTTGGAGAACAGGACAATATCTAAAAGCAGTGAATGTGAACGACCAACAATAAGGTCAGGCTGATGAGGGAGGGGGCTGCAGCAAATGCCCAGATTCATATGGGGCTCCTTCTCTAGTAAGGGAACTTCCTTGAGAGAGGAAATGAATGTGAGGGTAGCGGCCAAACACAGAAGAGCTGATCTTAGCAAAAATCTAGCCAGTGACTCAAATATTGCTAGGTGTTTAGCAAAATATCCATGAAGTTTCATTCTCGGATGTAATTTCTAAGTAATTTTTTGGTACTGTCTAATCAACCGACGCTGCTGTGTGTATCCTTGAGCGATATTCTGCCTTTGTTCTATCACCATAACCATCGTCACCTCTATTCCCTGCCTCTGTTACAAGACTTTTTTCACTGCAGATCTGCATATCACACATATACATTTGTAGACCTTATTGTCCCTTATGTTTAAAAGGAAATGTAGTCTCTCATTTCTCTTTTTGAACATCTGCTTATCTATTCTGGCAATGGCTGATACAGAACAAAGATTCCCTTCTCACAGAGCTTTTTTTTTGCTTACCACATTATCCACATCTTCCCTGTTTTTCACCTTCGGTATTTTAAAAGGCAGAAACTGAACTGGGTTTGATACATTACATTTCATCTGGGAAAAAAAAAAACAGAAATAGAAGGTTGAAAGCTTAAAAGATGGACAAAGGGTTTTGGGAATGTATAGCTTCTCTTGCAGCTTTGTCTTTTGTAAGGCTTTCCTCCAATATTAAGAGCTGTTCATTCAGTAAAATGTCTAGCAGAAAAAAATACTGAAAAATGTCTTTTGCTACATTTGAGAAATAGTATAACACTACAATGTGCTATCATTTTATAAACCTATATGGAGGACTATTTTGACTGCTTTGATATATACAATTTGACAAATCTATGTGTTTATAGCACTGTTTATACAGATGGGTTACAGAGTATAGTGTGAAAAAAGAAATACACTCACTTGCCAGATACAGGGTCTTCTCCCACTTAAAAGTTGCTGCGTTTCTTAACCCTGTGGAGCTATTTACTTTGAAATTGTAACAAATAGAAATAAAACTTTTTTTTATCCTGATAACTTGAATTTTGTGTTTGGTATCTGACAAGTCCCTTTCCAACAGTTTTTCTTGATGTTATTCTGCCTTCAAATACAGAGAATGCTACAATTTTTCTCTGACTTACAAGAGTTTAGGAATGTGTTTTCCCTTCCTTCCCAGGGGGCATTGTTAACGTTTAGCAACTCTATTGTCTGGTGCAGCAGAAGGAAGCTTACCCCTTTGATGTGGATTCCTATTAAAGCAGTGCAGAGTATTAAACTAGTGATCCAGAGCTGCAGAGAGTTGAAAACAAACAGTGCTGTTTCAGAGAGCATTCATGAATTCAACTTCAGGAAAAAAGTACCCAAAAAATCAACCCATGGCCAAAGCATAAGGTAGCAGTATTAAATTCTACATCTTGATGGGTCACTTAAAAATTAGTGATATGTATGGCAGTATTACTGAGTACATATTATCCTTTTAATTAAACTGTGATTCGCCTGGTGAAAAAATCTTATTTTCTTAAAATTCACCTAAATTATCTACTTCAGTTTAAATTTGAAAGAGAAAGATGACAAGTTAATGGGAGCTACAATAACACTTTCGTTGAGACTTAATTAGTGGGAGCCATCAGACATTTCATTTTGCATGTAATTAATCTTTTTCTACTGAAATTGTTTTAGTAAATCACATTTCACAATTTTCCACTTGTGTTTGGCAGCTGAATCCAAATTCTCTGGGATGAAACTGGTTGCTCTGGTTTACTCTCATGTGTGGATGAAAAGTTAGATCACACCCAGTTACCACCTACTTTGGCACAATTGTATGTGAAAAGAAAGACCAGAATTAGCATAATTACAAAATAGGAATTAAATTAATTATTTCTACAAAGATGCATCTTGGCACAATCATGTTATTATGCATTGCTTGGACTCAGTAGTAAAGCTTAAATTCTGATGATGCATACACTGCAGCCAGAAAAACCCACAACTAAATAAGTTTCTATGTAGAGTGTAGGAACCTGCTTCTAAAAACCTTCACTGGAAATATGCAGATGTTAAATATGAAACCTGGCTGAACGGTCAGGCCAGGGGAGGCCAGGCACTAGTGGTATACCACAGGGATTGGTACTGGGACCAGTGCTGTGGGACATCTTCATCAGTGATGTGGAGGGTGGGACATCTTCATCAGCAATGTGGAGGATGGGACAGCATGAATCCTCAGCAAGTTAGTATATAAAACAAATCTGGGATGAGTGGATGATACAGCAGAGAGTTGTGCTGTGATCTGAAGGGACCTCAACAGGCTGGAGGACTGGGCTGACAGGAACCTTTTGAAGTTCAACAGAGAGAAATGCCAATTTCTGCATCACTGGTAGAATGTGTACCCTTGTGTGTTGGGGCCACCAGCTTGAAAGCAGCTCTGCAGAGAAGGAACTTGGGATCATGGTGGACAGCAAGCTGTCTGTGAGCCAGCACTGCATACTCATGGCAGAGAAAACCAACAGCATCCTGGGCTGCATTAGTAGGAGTGTTGCCAGCTGGTCAATGGAGGTGATCCTTTCCCTCTACTCAGCACTGGTGAGGAAACACACTGAGCTCTGGTTCCTGTTCTGCTGTCCTTAGTACAAGAGAGACATGGTTATGCTGGAGAGAATCCAGTGAAGTGCCACAAAGATGATGACAGGACTCCAGCATCTCTACTGTGAGGAAAGGCTGAGGGAGTGGGAACTGTTTAGCCTAGCGAAGAGAAGGCTCAAAGATATTGTCAATGTGCAAAATAACTGATATAAGACAATGTAGAAGAGGAAGCCAAACTCTTCTCGGCAGCACTCAGCAACAGGACAAGAAGCAATGGACAAAATTAGGAAACATGAAATTCCATCTGAACACAAGAAAAAGCTTTTGTTGTGAGTCTGGTCAAACACTGGAAGAGTTTGCCCAGACACAATGTGGAGACAGTCAGAAGCTGTCTGGACATGGTACTGGGCTACCTTCTCTACTTAACTCTGCTTAAGCGGGGGGGGGTTGAACTAGATGATTCCAAGAGGTCCGTTCAATCCTAAAAGGTTCTGTGTGATTCCCTGTGATTTGATGGCATATTAAGGATTTTGGATTGCACCATTCATTCAGAGCTTTGGCTCAGTAACAACATTTGCTTCAAAACTCAATTTTATGTTGTTAATACTTTTGGACACCTTTCTCACACTCGGTCAATGTACTACAGGTTCTACCAGACAAATCAATGGAACCCACCGAATAGAGACTTAACAACAAAACCAACAGTAGATCTCTGAAACCACATCTCATGCCAGGGACAACAGACATTAGTTTTCTGAATGAATATACCTCAGAGCTGACCTAGTTCTGGTTTACGCCCTCAACCATGGGTGTAAACCCTGTGAACAAGCTGCAGATAAGATATTCTTGGCTGGGAAAGCAACACTTGAACTGAACATTGGAGATCATATCCCATCTTTTGGCTGCTTAAACTCATCTGTCAGTATGGCAGTATGCCTGTTAGCAATGCTGTATGCCAATTTTTCTGGTCTTGGGATAAACTGGAGATACAATTAGGTGGGCAGCTTGAGCATGACACTGAAATATAATTTCTTCTGCAGGAGTCATTGCTTGGATGTTATGAAGATGTCAACGCCTGGCTCGTCTTGGGATTTTTACTCACCGACATCAACGCCAAAGAGGTTATAGACAAGTAGTGAAAACTAAGAAAGATTTTAGGAGCAGTAGTTGCCAGAAGGACAGTTTGCATTTTGTGGACAGTGTAAAACATTCTATGAGAGTGCAAGCAATTCAAAACACAAGCTTTGGGGTCCAGGAATATTCATAATATTTTCTTCAGAAGCTAAATGCATAAGCTATACTTTAATGAAAGGAATTCAATACATGATTTCAGCTACAAGTATTCCAGACCAGCTCCCAATGCCATTTTGTCCAGCTGAGAACCTAGCAATGAGTGATACAAAGTTGTGATTGTTAAAAAAATATTTTGCTAGTTAACATTTTTGTTATCTCTTTATACAGATAAATTTCAATCTGCTCATAAACTGTTTGCTTGCTATCAATAATATTCCTGTAGTGTGAAGTGTCCTTTAAAAGAGGGAGTTTTGCTTTCATTTCTTGGTATCAGCTCTGCTACAGGCAGGAAATTATGTTCTTAAGATGTTTTACAAGAGATGAATTTGAAGTTTGGCATGAGTTTAAGTGTTTTGTTGAACTGAACACTGTGAGTACAATCTTCATAAATTGCTTGCATTAATCAAAAAGTGTTAATTAGTAGCTAAGCTTCATTTTTGGAAAACACTGCATTTATTTATTAAGTTAAATAAAAAAACCTATTCCCTCTGAGTGGCCCATGTAAAGAGGATGGCAGATCACAGCCCAAATATAGAGGGGAGCTAAAAGCTTCTTAACTGTTTCTAACAAGTAGATCTCACTAGGAGGAGGTGGAGCCGCCTAATGCTCCATTATGTGTTGAGTGTTGGATATCTGTGGAGAAGCAGAACAAAACAGCTTTTGAACCAGCATAACTGTTGAACTTCATGGAGCATTGTTTCTTCTTTTTTCCTTTTTCACTCTATGGGGCTGTAGCTGAACACCTCAGGCCTTGTGCATCATGATTAAATGGATCATATCCATTTGAGCCAGTGGTCAAAACCCGTTGCCTGTAACCACTGGAAAGAACAGACTTCATTTTGCTTGACTCTGTCTGTCTGCAGGCTCCATGGAAGCAGCTATCATCATGTTATGCAGGCTGAGACAATGGTGTACATGTCTGCTGCTCTTCCATGCATAAAACAGCTCCACATACATGGAGCTGGAGGAAAAATAAGAAAGCGCT
Source organism: Struthidea cinerea (assembly GCA_013397865.1). Lineage (NCBI taxonomy): Eukaryota > Metazoa > Chordata > Aves > Passeriformes > Corcoracidae > Struthidea > Struthidea cinerea. The sequence goes on along the minus strand of VZTI01002968.1, from coordinate 58,217 downwards.
AGAGGGCTTCCAGTGTTTGAAAGGATTTGCATCAAAAGGCTAAAGGTAGATGACTGACAGTGAACTGTAACCATGGGGATATCTACCAGTTTTGAAATTTAAAAAAAAAAAAAAAGAAAAAAAGAAAAAGAAAGTAGTTCTCTTTTAGGAAAATTCCTGCAATGACTGTCTACTGGAACCAATCCATCTTCCACTCCTGTGCATGTGTGTATTTGGCTATTCTCCATACATGGTGCAAGAGCAGCTTGCATACGCTGTCTCTGAGCCCTCGTTTAATTGAACCCTTGTCGGTGTGGCTGACTTCCACAGTGATGACTGATGAAGAGCAGAAGCACAGATAGTTCCATATGTGAATGGTGACATGATAATAGTTGTGCCAGCAACATGGGATTTCATCTGGGGAGTGGGTTTAGTCCTGCTTCGTCAGTAATCCCAGCCTCCTCATCCCCTGTTTACATAAATCCAAGTAGTTGCACATTCACTCTGATGGATGAGTTTTGTCAGGGTACATCTGGGAATTGGAGAGAGGCTACAGTACTGTAATAAGGATTTAGGTATTGTCATGACAGATATCTTCAGCCCACCCCAGGAAAACTGTGTCTGAAGAAGAATGAAATATTATTTAATTTTCATTGCAACAGGAGGTACCTGTCTGCTTGTCCATCTGCCTGCAGGTTGCTCTTATGAGACAAACTCTTCCTGTATCCAATACTTGAATTCTCACATCCGCCCTCTCTATCCTCCAGTGCAAAAATACTCATGTTGCCCTTTTACAGATATGAAAGCTGCCCTTCACACTGGAAAGCAAAATTTGCAGTAAGGAATTTATTTTTGCACAATTTAATCTCTTCAGGGAGTCCAGCATTTATGATCTAAGCTGAGCGCTCCACTCAGATAAGTACTGATCTCCTAGAAATATTTGTAATGAAATGAGTGGAGGAGAAATAGAATTTCCGTCTGCATTGTTCATGACATTGCCACTCAAACAATTATTGAACTGTTCAACTTGAGACTTGCCAACAGATTTAACTGGAAAAACTCTCTCGGAAATTTTATGAGATCTTTATTCTTCCTGCCAGAATGTGAATATTGAAGACATAAAAGTAATCTTCTGCCTGTAGTTTTAGATAACTTTAAGTTTTATTTTTCGTCTTTTAGAACTCTTTGAGATGCAAATTTATTTCCTATCATCAAACTTCTACTGTCTTTGATAGTAGTTTTCCCAAAATAAAACTATATTTCCCCACTGACCTTGACCAACACAAATTTTCATTAGAAAGTGTTGAAGATGTTCTTTTCATATAAAAAAAATCTAAGCAGGACAGTGTTTGAACATTTGACATCTGAAACAGTTTTATAAATAGCAAACAGAATCACTTGAAAAGAAAAAAATATTTCAAAACCAATGATGATGATAAAGGAGATGGAGTGTTAATCATGAGGTTAAAAGTTATTTGTTTTACTTATGCTCTCATGCAGTTCAGTAAAAACATTCTAAACAGTGATATAGCAATAATTTAACAATGCAAAGATGATGGGTTTATTTTGCTTATGTTTGTATCATAAAGACTGGGTTTTTTTTGTTTTTTTTTTTTTTACGTCGGTGACAGATCATTTTCTGGTTTATTTAGTGAAGTTTTCTGCTTAGTGTGTTCAGAGGATGGGTTTTAAAATACTGTAAAATTTAAGTGAGACTAGGTGAGCCTTCAGCTGTTATATACATCCATGGCCCAAACAAAACAAAAATTAAAAAATCAAACCACATTTCCAAAGGAATGCTGAAGAGCCTTCTGTGGCAGTTGGCAGATACATAAAGGCATTATTTTGCAGATATTATTGTTGATAGGTTTGATATACAGCATGGTTTGTCTGAGCCAATGGGATATTGTCCTCTTAACAAATCTCATCGTGCCAGCAGTGTTGCTTCTATAGGATGGCTTATCAGCTCCAACCAGAGTCTGCTACACTTGCACTTGCCTTCATAGCCTGAGAGGAAAATAAATTGTTCCCAAGCAGTTAATAAGAAAGAATTATTGTGAGTGAGATGCATGACATTATGAGAAAGCATGGTGTTTTACTGACTAAATGTTTCTTTGCAACCATCCCCATCTTCTCTCACTTGGCAACATTCCCTCTTCTCCCCCCTCCCTCCTAACAAAAAAAAAAACCTACCTCAGGTTTAGTGTAAATGAAATGAACATTTCATTTTTGGAACAGAGGCTCTTTAAACACTGTTGCTGATGTGCCATTCTATTTCAAGAAGTGCACTTATGACTTTTCTCCTCTGCATTTTAATATAGACTTTGGAGCAGGCTGGAGAAATATTCCAATACTGCCACTGTTATGGCAACGTGCATCTTCATTTTTGCTATCTATGCAGCTAAAAATGAACATATATATTACATAGTATGCAAATATTAGATCTGAATACAACTCTCTCTTTTCTGTGTGTTAGCAGAGCCACTCCTGGAAAATTAAGGATTTATTGTACTGAATGTAAGCAGTTTATGGGCCAAATGCTTCTTACCTTACATATGTAAGTGGGTCCACTTAAATTAATGGAGCCACACAGGTAATAACGATGAGTGACATTTGGTTTTTTAGTGAATTCCTCACAACCATTGTCTGTGAATCAAAAACAAGAGGTCTTTGGTAAACTGTAAGTTTATGTGGAGGCTAATAAATACAAAGGGAACAGCTTTATTGGTTTTTATTGTGCTATATACCCAATGTCTTGCTTAGCCAAGCAATTAAAGTAGGTCTTTAGCTTTATACCCCTGGTCAAATCCCATTTTGGGTAAGGAGAAATGCAAGCTGTTTGCTTAACTGTGACTTTATACAGAGCACATAAGGAACTCAGTTGTCGTATTTTTAATTTCATTTATACAATTCTGATTCTTCACATTCAGCCATCTGCCGTTTCTCATCCCAGTGCTGGCTGTCATGCAGGGTGTCTCAGAAAGAACTGAGAATTCTTATGCAGAAACCACCATCTGAGGGAATTGTTCAGTATTTCATTGCTTTGAAATGGAAAGTGACTGTGAAGATCAAAGTACAAGAGAAAAACACTGATAAATACAACACTATTACAACTCCTAAATGTTCTGGACTTCCTTAGTATCTGTAATCTTGGACCTCAAAACATTTTCAGATTGTATGTAAACCTTTTGACATATTGTAGACATCGTTATATAGGTTTATTTGTAGATAAAATGAGAGGCAAAAATCATCACTTGGTCTGTCATAGGCATCAAATGACACAATTGCTTGGGGTAACAGGGGGCTGACCGAGAAAGCATCATAGAGTTATGTGTATTTTTGAGACCACACGGTTAGTTTTTAAGATACCTGGAAACTGAACTTGTACCCTTCCTGGCAGTATTCTACTTCCTTTATCCTGGCTTTTGGTGTGTTTAGATTTAGAGCTTGTCAAACTCATGATGGAAATTGCAAAGGTCATGAGTTTAAGCTGATTTAATTGCTTTAATGCAAATCTGTATACACTATCTTGGATTTTTTTCAATCAAAATTGAGTTTGTTAAGCCAATATGAAAAATTTCTGTCTTAGGATATGTATCATTTCACTACAATATTTTGATAACCTATAGGCAAGTTTTGGCACTTATCTCCAATTCAGCTCAACAAAAGATTTCCCTGACATCAATTTAACAGTATAAGAACTTTCAGGCCCCTTTTCCAGTGAAGCATCTCACATATGTATAGGATGTGTACATATAATATTGAAGCATTGTACCAAATACGCTCAAGTTCACATACTTTTCTTAGGACTCCAGTTGAACCTTATCTCTTCTCCTTACTATATGTAAGGAAAGAAATGATTAGGTGTGTGAGATTTGCAGAAACAGTAATCACACAATGCATCATCTGCATGTGTTGGCGAAAATAGTCACAACAAAAAGTATTATGCAGAACAACCAGTCAATTTGATTAATTCCTATTCAAAATAGGAAAAGAGTGGGAAGATTTATTTCTTTTTATTATTCTGCACTACTAAAGCAAGTAGGAAGAGAGGGGATAAGGAGTAAATTGAATTCAAATTGAGATTGAGACAAGCAACATTCATAAATTCATATCCATGCTGTTCTCCCAGAGCTTCACAACTAATTGCTTTGAATTTTTCTCTTGCTCTTATCTAGTCCATCCTCCATATGGCTCCATATGCCTGGGTTTTTTCACCTTGAATTAGTTATTCGTGTTTTCTCCCCTCCTAGCCATAGCCTTTCTCAAAACTCATACCTGAGAACCTTAGACTTATCATCCTTTTGCTAATAAAGCACACTTCCTTCTGTTAATAAAGAAAATACTGCAAAAAAGATCTTTAAAACACCTTCCAAGTAAATTTTTTGGCTAAAATGCTTGCTCAGTTGTAATGCAGCAATTTGAAGTCCTAGACAGAATGTATCAGCATATCTCTAATGAATTCAGCTCCATGCTGATTCTTTAGGCTTGCCATGTCCAGTTCAGAAGTTTGAAACAAAATGCACAGAGTAATTAGGAAATCAATGTCTTTCTGAGACTATTTTCATGCAGAGAAACATCGGGACCCCTAAAATAGAGTCACAGGGTTAAAAACAGGTGGGAAACAATATCCACTTTTTAATCGTGTTGGGTCAGAGGAACATCCCCATAGGAAGTTTTGGAAAAAGAAAAAAGTAATTTCCTAAAATGGGTTAGAAGCAATCAACCTCAAATAGATAAACAGAGACTTGCAAGTGAGAAAGAAGGAAGATGAGAGGAAAGATAGTGTTGTAAGAGGGCTTCAGCTCCAGCCAGTGAGAGGAGGTGAGGAATGACTGTGAAGTCCCATGATCTCACTCTGTTTCCAAATTCTTGTTGGTGTTACGAAGGGTGTGTGCATGTGTGGGCTTGTGCCTGTCTGTGTGTCTGTGTGTGCAGTCTCTCATGGGAACACGCTTCCTCTGCTCACACAGAAACGGCGATAGCTGTACATAGGGAAAATGGAAGTGAAAACAATTTACAAAGGACTGGATACAGTTCATTTAGTCATATTTTAAGGCAAAAGGGCTAGCTTCTGGTTAAGCTATATGACAATCCCTTGTCCTAGAGACATAATTGCATTTAGCAGGCTGTACTAATAGTATACCTGGCAGAACCAGCAATACTAGTAGGCAGGCTTGTTGTTTTTATGTCACTCTTGGAGTGGAACAATGTGACAACATTACTTTGATGTTCACAAGAATATAGTTTTTTGTCTAATTAAGTTAATATGAACTTCCCTGAGAGGAAAAGATGCATTGTACCAAGCGGAGGATATAAAATTCAAATCTTCATTTGAATGCTGAAGAACCAAATCCAAATTAAAAAAAGCAAAACAAAACAAAACAATTTAAGTCCCTTGTGTGTTTAGACCTACTTTGTTAAAGCCTTAACTGAATTGCCTTATCTGTGCTTAGTGCCAATAATAATTAAGCTTGAAATTAAACATGTACTAAGTTATTTGGACATGTTAAACACAGAACACATCATACAGGTGCAGCTGATGAAAGTATATTCCAGTGCAGTGAATCTGCATTGCAAGGCTATAGAGTTTTCCAGTAAGAGTCTGAACCGCAGGATGCATCCAATATAGAAGGACGACAGGTCTTTCTTCCATTCTATATTGGAAGAGGGGATACTGTGAGAGATAACTCAAAACAGATTCCAGGTTCCTGAAATCATAAGTTCCCATCAGAACACAGACCAATGCATACATGCATACAATTAGGTAATTTTTTTATCTGGAAATACCAGGAAAAGTTTCACATTAAAAGCTGTCTAAAGGGAAGAAAATTACCTGGATATTTCCTGAATATAGGTGCTAGCCTATATAAGGACTTAGATCTACTCTATAAGTCTACTAAATAAATCTACTATTTAATAGTACATGACCCTAAGTTCATTTCTTCCATTATCAAGAAACTTGGGTGATGAAAAAAATTACACTATGAGTTAGAGCTTCAAGTCCAAAATCAACTTATTTAAAATAAAGTCTACCTTTCTAGCATGGAGTTTTAAAACAAAAGGATATCTATGAATATTGCAAAACAAGAATAAAAAATTTGATATCTCTTCTATTAAAGCAATATTAAAACCAATTTGAGAGATGTTTCAGAAACTTCATTCCTAGTTCTTGAACGCGGGTAGAGCAGGAGAAACTATTACCACTCTTCAGGTGATTGGCATCTCCCTACGAGGCCATAGGAATGAAAAACAGGGAATTTGCCTTGTCTCATTAGTACGAAGTTGATCTAACCCACTGACAAAAGTGACAAGCTAACCTTGCTGGTTCTAACACAATAGGAGATTCTACCCTGTCGGAACACATATACAACATCTTCAAAATGTATCAGAATGAATCTTGTCAGCAGCCAGCTCTTGCATTCACTTTGTCAGTGTAGAGTAGGTATTCAACGATAAGTTTGTAGTTGAACAACTGCTGGTTTTATCCTTGCTTTTTCTAGACCTTTAAATCTGAAAGCACCAGCTCATCTGCTGGGTTTGGCACAAGGTTTAGCCGAATTCACTTATTTTTGCTTCTTCCTGCTGCACAGCTCCGGTTCATGTGCAGGCAACTGTCCATCTCATGTTTTGAATAAGGCTAAGGTCCCATGGGAAAATTGGAAGTGGTTACCCAATTTAAGACTGTGTAATAAGACATGTTCTCTGTCATCTCTATAGGAAAATATAGTCTATGCTACTTTCCAAATTAAGGTACATAAAATATTTCTACACACCTTTTCAGGTGACAAAGTGTCCTTCAGCTGAGGTAGGCACTGACAATTACCAGGCTAAGCCTTAAGTCTACAGCACATGCAGGCTGAATTAAGAAAACGGAGGAAAACTTAGTTTTGCCATTTCTTGATTTCTGACTCTTCAGTCAGAATATTCTTCCATGTTCCTTTTCTCCGTAGCAATTTCCTTTCACCTCAACAGGCTAATCTGTTGCAGTGATTGCATCTGTCAGTTGCCCATGAAAACAATGTCTGGTATCCAACTGTGCAGTTGCATTGAGAGTGACTGGATGCTTCTTTACACCAGCTAAGAGTCTGGTTTCCTTCTGCCAACTAGGAATGGACTCCTATATTTGGTCTGTCCTGCCCTCTTCGCTTAATAGTGCCCTGGTTGAAAATACCAATGTACCATCTCAAAACCTGAAGCAAAGCAAAGTTGAAGCAAAAAAGTTTAATTGTAACCACTTTTGCTCACTAGTAATGTGCATCTGTAACCTTCCCCAGAGGTTGTTCAATGCAAGGCCTATAGCACCTGAGCAAAATTTTTTTCAACTTTTCTCTGTAGCCAATAATCGCATATTCTCTTTGCTTAGACTCCTTGCTTATCTTAGGGCATGCTCATTAAGAAAAAACTGGTAAAATAGTAAAGGATGAAGAGGAAAATAAGAATGGAAAGCAAAAGAAATAGTAAATAAAAAGAAGAGGACATAAAAGAGCTTGGCCATATCAAGAGCAAGATGAAAAAAAAAAGCAAAAAGAGGAGAGGAACGAAGAAAACAAAATAATTCATTGTGCTATTGGGTTTCTTGCATGAAGGAACAAAGAGAGAATATGTTTTAAATATTATGAAATTAATGTCAGAATGTAGATTTATGTATTTAGTACAATGTTCTCCTACCCTGGGAGTTGGAAATGTAGAGTGATTATTAGCTAGGTTTCTGTTTTTCTTGAGTAGATATCTTTTCTATTATTACTCTGTTCCACTATATGATCATATTTTTTTGCATAATTTAGATCTGATATATGCAAGTGCCTCCATTTTGAACAGACCATATGGAGAGCTCCATGAGTGCCCAGGGAACCAGAAGTGTGCAACGATTAACCGTGGTTTCTGTTATTTGTTAAGCAGATGAAAAGAGCTGTGAAATAAAAGGCATTTCATGATGGTTTCTGTGTCCTTGTACTGTCCTTTGTTTGGCTGTGCTGCACTAAGGGGGAAAAAAAGAGGCAAGTTTTAATATAGCAAAGGAAATTGCACAGCCATTCACAAGATCCAAAGCCAGAAACAAAGGAAAAGAAGAAAAGGAAAGGATCTATATAATAGGTCAGTGATGATGAAGTAAAGGAGAAAGATATAGATTACATATGTATATATTTTCTGGATCTGCATTTCACTTCATCCAAATTATGAACAGACAGATAAAGGAAGAAAAAAGATTCAGAAGACATGAAACATAATTTCATATTCTAAAGAGAAAAAGAAATGAAACTATTTCTGACTACCTCTGAGATCTCTGAAATTTGTTAACCTCTATTTAGTTAAGACTTTATATAAGTTAATTTTATTAATTTTGTCTTTCAAAAGAGAGAAATACTGCATAGTAAGGCTTTTACTTCACATAATATAATTTATTTTAATATAAATGAATATGTCAGCATATTGACATATGTAGCAGATCCTGGTATTTCAAGAGGGAATATTAATGTGGCAACAGAAAGTTTAGCATTAGATCATTTCCAGATAATCCATGGGTCATATTTGGCTTTAAATAGTGCATCACAAAGAATGAACAGAATAGACTGTACTTTGGAGTAGCTTGGGAGCAAAAGCTGGCTAGACCCACAGCTGTGGGTGTTTGACATACATGATGGGCAGACACAAAGCCCTTGATTGGAGCCATAAACAGGTGTCCCTGTTGGTGCTGCATTGTGCCTGAACACTCAAAGCAGCAGTCCAGGTACAGAGCTAATACCATTCTGATACATTCTTATGCATTAAGAACTCAGAAAAATATATTTGATGCAGAAGAGATGAATTTTCACTTTTGGATGTAGTTAGGGCACTGTATTATGTCATCTATGTATGAGCTATGTAGCCTGCTGCTGCTAATCTTATACAGAGACTTTGGCTGATGCTTGCAAAATGGGAGATATTAATCTCTTGTAAGGAGAAGGAATTATAGAAATCAGTAGCAAATGGTACAAAGAAAATGAGTGAGTGAGGTAAATTAAATTATTCAGGTTAATTTACAAATTGGAGAGTAAAGAGAGAAAATAGAACTGAAGAGACCCCATATAGACATTCATTGCGTTTGATGATGTGAGATAAAAGGAGAAATTATTCTGATTTTTTTGGCAGACAGGAAAGAAGAATAAGGCTCAATGATCATTTTTAACAAAATGAGAAAGTATCTGTTGTCCTAGAGTTAGTCCTTGGTCTGAGGTTTGATTTTTTAAATAATATTAATTAAAGAGTTGAATACTACAATTGATGAGACAATAGTATTTAGCTTCATTAAGACTTCAAAATCTTGATGGAAATATTTAGGGCTGATGCAATTCGTGAGGGTTAACTTGAAATAAACTTGTCTGTTAATAAAAAAAAAAAGAATTTATTCTTACTCTCTTTTTTAAAGAAGTATTTTAACCAAGAGCTTTACTACTATTACACTTTGGCATAGGTGTTACCCATTATATGGTATGTTTCCACTGAATATTTCCATGGGCTTGAAACCTCTAAGTACTTTGCTGCTCTTCTGTGAAGCTTTCCAGCTTTGGCTTTTTGAAAGGATCTAGATGTCCACACTAGAATTATTTAATGCGAGTGCAAAAGCAGAATCCCGCTGTCCAGAGAACTTTTTAATCTAACCAGTTGCTTAGTGAGATTTGGGGATGATTTGAGATGGAAAGGTATTAAAAAAAGGTTTTAGAAACATAGTTTTGGCACATGGTGCAAAAAGTGCATGTTATGACTATTTTCGGTGTCAAAGTCTTCATTTTAGATCACTTGTTTTGGAAGTTAAAAACAAATTCATCCAGTGTCCCTTGTTACATTGCATCTGATGGACTTGGTTGTCCAGCTTTAGATATTTAAGCATGATAGAACAGAATCATAGAATCATAGGATCCTTTAAGCTGGAAAAGATCTCTAATCATTAACTGAGCACTGACACATCCACCACTAAACCATGTCTCTAAGTGATACAGCCACACTTTTAAAGAAACCCTAGAGGGACAGTGACCCAACCATTTCCCTGGGCATCCTGTTCCAATGCCTAACAAGCATTTCTTTGAATAAATTTTTCTTAATGATAAGGAAATGAAGAATGAGACAGCAAAAGGAAAGACATTTTATGTTCAACAGCTATACTAGACTTGTTTGTTACAATTTTTATGGAAATTTGTAAGATTGCTATTTCTTTCTGTACGTGAGATCACTGTGCATCATGTTCTAGTTGACCTAAATACCTAAATACACAGCACATATCAAAAAGAATGGAAAATGCTCCTCTCAGGAAGTGATTATAGATCTTGAGAATTTTAACTGAAACAGAGACAAAAGAAGAAAGAAGAGATCCATAAATGCTGACAGAGAAAGGAAGAATGCTGCAATTCATCTTATATGACATAAACGCTAACCTTGCCACTACTGGGAGAGAAATCTTTATTTCCTCCCAAAGCCCAACACTTACACTCTTTAAAGACAATATTATATGTAGGATCTATGACATTTTGACAAGTGCTCAACGGCACATTCTAAAAACTTGTTATTTGAGAGATTTTATGATAAGAACTATATGTTTAAGAATAATTCTGTCAATCAAGTCTCATAATACTGCTTATAATCTTGTGATTTTTAATTGTTATTATTTTGTGGATTTTTTAACTGAAGCCGTATTTTGTTTAGCCATTGAGAGTAATAGAAGGAAATAAAATTTATTTTCCAGCCAAAATGAAAGAATCGTAAAATGGTTTGAATTGGAAGGGACCCTAAAGATCATCTAGTTCCAACCCCCTTGCAGGCAGGGAACCTTTCACTCAACTAGGTTGCTCAGAGCTCTATCCAGCCTAGTCTTGAGCACTTCCAGGGGTGGGGCCTCCACTAACTCTCTGGGCAATCTGTTTTGGTACCTCACCACCCTCACAGTAAATAATTTCTTCCTAATATCTAATCTAAGCATATTCTCTTTCAGTTTGAAACCATCCCCCCTTGTCCTGTCACTATATGCCCTTGTGAAAAGTCCTTCTCCAGCCTTCTTCTAAGTCCCCTTTAAGTTCTGGAAGGCTGCTCTAAGGTGTCCCCAAACCCTTCTCCACTCCAGGATGAAAACAGCCCTAACACTCTAAGCCTTTCCTTATAGGAGAGATGTCCAGAACTGTGATCAACTAAGTGATCTTCCTCTGCACTCGATCCAAGAGGTCCACGTTCCTCCTGTGTTTGTGGGCCCCTGAGCTAGATGCAGTACTCCAGCTGAAGTCTCACAAGAGCAGAGTAGAGGGAGAAGAATCACCTCCCCTGACCCGCTGGTTCTGGTGTAGCCCAGGATGCAGTTGGCTTTCTGGGCTGTGACAGCACATTGATGAGTCATGTTAGGTCCATGAACATCCACAAGTCCTTTTACCCAGGGATAGTCTCAATCTATTCTCTGCCCAGCATATACTTGTGACAAGTCAGGTGCAGGACCTTGCACTTGGCCTTGCTGAATTTTGTGATGCTCCTACAGGCTCACCACTCAAGCCAGTCAAGGTCTGTTTGGATGGCATCCCTTCCCTTCAGTGTGTTGTCAGCACTGCACAGCTTCATGTTGTCTGTCCCACTGTCCTTATCACCAACAAAAATGTTAAAATGTGCCGGTCCCAATACTGGCCACTCATCAAAATCTTTGTAACTGCTTTAAATCAAAATGATGGAAGCATATCTGTGGTACCTATGCAGATAAGAATTTTCTGGGACCATTGTTATCCCTTTTATCCAACTCTTCAAACTTCAGACTTAATTATGGACAGATGATCATGACTGACCACACATATTACTTCTAAAGAGTAACTCATGCTTTCAGGAGAGATAAAACATGCAAATCTGACCTCATATTCTAAAAGGGGTGCACCACAAAGTATCACATTCCATCAAGGCGTATTTGGGAGCGTATTCATGACATATTGTGTCTAATTGAAAGTCTCATCATAATTTAAAAATATTAAAATATTAACTTTGAATGCATTGTGAGACTTTACCATGTGAGAGTAAAAAGTAATAATTATACTGCTGTATAAGCAGAAACTGATCACTGATTCAAGCACCAAATGGCTGGTTCTCAGACTATCTCATAAGAGCATTGAGACGATAAAGGTGATATTTGTTAGCAAATTAATCCTGTCAAGATTCTAAATAAATCTTGTTTCTTCAATTCTATTCTCAAGAATACTATGAGATACTTCTGTTTTCTCTGAACTGGCATTCAGCTTTTATTATTGCTATTATTGCTGCATTCTCACTCGCACTCTCACTGTCATCGACCATCTCTTTTGTACATTTGACTAATTTCAGCTCTACAGGAAACAGGAAAACAATACCTGCAACAAGACAATGAAGAAGAGAGAAAAAAATCCCAACACAATTTCAGGATGCAAAAAAATGTCTACCATGACATGACAGTTAGAGCAAATATTGCATTTTTTTCCAAAAGATCATTTTTTTCTGCAGCAATTTTAAGAACATGTTGAAGCACTGCTATCATTGCAGGTGCTACCAACTTTTGATCTGTTTTAAGTTAGGATGTGTGGAGAGATGTTAGCTGACTACAGTAAGGAGAACAAAAATGTGAAAAACTGGAATGTGCTCATTCCATGAAGCATCCCATAGGTACTGGAGTATAAGGTCACACTTGTATACTTTCTTCCTCAAAGTCCTTAAAGAAAGAAGCATGCAGCTCTTTCAAAACTTAATTTTCTGTTCTTGTGTATGCAGCATTTGATGTTGTTCCTTTGTGCAAATGATATGATAATGTTTCTACCTTTGGGAGACAAGTTTCTAATAGCTGAAGGGAAATACAGTCTCTCAAAGGAACTGATCCAAAATCAGTTTGGGTGTAAACAGATTCAACCAATTGTTTTCATTGGAGTTGCATGAATTTTGAGCTAAATTAGGTCTATGATTGGTCCAATACTATAATCATCAGGCAAAATTCCCATTATTATAGTCAAAGTTTGTAGGATGTAGCTATAAAAAAAGATGACTCAGAAAGCTGCATGTCCCGTTTGTCTTTCAAAGGCAAATTGTGAGCATTTTTCCCTTTGATCACAAGGTCAAAAAGTACTTTTGCCACTTGAAGCAACATGAAAATACAAATAATGAGCCAAATCTGTAACTGGTGAAAGTAAGTACTAATTCAATTATGCCATATCTGAGTTTAGCCTCTTCATCTTTTGACTGGAATTATTAGTGATGACATAATTATTCCCCCCTGCCCCAACATTAATGTGCAAAGAAAGCAGATATAAAACAAAATAACTAGTCTTCTTAGCTATAGTCTCAGGGTTTGTACATATCACACTGCTATTTGAGTACAGCAGTATATATGACCTTTTTGCCCCTGGAAGCAATTGTATTGTTCTGTTCTCATAGACTGCACCATCTTTTCAAGTTAAGAACCTTTCTGTAGTAGTGTTGTTAATACTCATAATTATATTCCGGCTCTCATGGTTTTCCTTATCTTTTTTT
>VZTI01002968.1:1010-44701 GCA_013397865.1 Struthidea cinerea | reverse complement strand
TGAAAAACAGAAAGCGTTGTTTAAAATACTTTTTTTTTTTTTTTTTTTTTTTTGCTTTCAAACTAAAATTCTTGTCCTCTTGGTTATAATGAAGTGTGTGAAAATAGGACCTCAGTGAACTTCAAAATAAATAGGAAGAGATAAAATATTTTAAAAATCTATTTTCAAATACTTTCATTTTTTAAAGCCAATTTCATTTCTTATTAAAACCACACTTGAGATTTTTTGAAGACTTGAAATTGGTAAACTTCTATCTCCCCACAGCTGCCAGGTTGAAAATCTTTCCTTATCCATGACTGGCAGATATTGAGAGAGAAGAAAATGAGTATGCAGTCTCCCAGTTGGCTTTCTGTGAATTATTTATCGATGACAGAAACATTAGAGAAGTCCAGACAGCTGGACTGTGTGTAAGACTTTCAGGGAATGATTTCATTTAGCATGTTGTTTCGGGGAGATAATGTAATTAATGTAGTTGGGAGATGAGAAATCTCACACACTGCATCTGGAAGTTTCTCCTCAGGAAATCCTTGTAGCTCGCTGTTTCTGTCAAGCAGGGTAATAAGCCTGTAAAACGCTTTTGACAGAAAACATATTACTGCATCAGCAGAACCAGAAAACGACAAAACATACACAATGTGGAATAGTGAATGCCAATGTCTTTGCACCAAGCAAATACACTCATGTAAGAAAAATAAACCTAAATCAGCTGGAATCTTGTAAAGGGAATGGAAGAAACAGCCTTAGCCGAGATGTTCCGCTGGTTCTCTTACTAGGCAAACAAAACACTTTGAACAAGTGAGGGATATCATTATTGGCACTGTAACCACCTTTTTTTGCACAGAAAATGACAGAAAGCCATTGCAGCATGTAGTAGGTTTGGGTTTTAAAATTTTTTTAAAATTTTGTTAGTTTTGCCATTGTAGCTGCGAGGAAGCAAATAAATCTGAGGGCAAGTATATACATTTTCAGATCATTAAAATAGTAAATTTATAAATCTGAGTATTCAAAAGGCTCCAGAGAAAATAGTCTGTATTAACTCTGATTTTGGCTATTGGCCTTTCAAACCACATTTTCAAACTTTTTACTGTTTTTACTGTTAGCCATGAATTCAGCAATTTAACATGACTGTAAGGAAACATTGCAAGTTTGAAAGAAAAATCAAAATTAGAATACTCTGCTCAAGGGCCAATAACTCTCTTCCTTCAAAACAAAAAAAACCAACCCCCCATCAAATTCCAGGCTCTACTAAAGCTAAATAAATGCTCTATGCATACAGTTTTTTAATCTATGAAGATTATATGAAAGAAAAAGAGTGATATAATAGTCACTTACATAGACATGTTTCTGATGAAGGTGGAATTTGAGCATATCATTAACTCAAATGAATTACACACAGAAAGAAAAAAATCATCCTTACATGGAAAGAAAAAGGCAAAACTGAACTGATTTTTGAAGGAAATCTCCTTCAAAAAGATGTTTTTTTAAAATTAATTACTACTTTTTATATTCTTTATGTGTTATATGCTTTAAATGCTCAACTTCTGCATCAAGAGAAGAAATATTTCATTAGTCTGCTTACCCAGATCTCTGAAAGAGCAAAAAGTTAAAACAGTAGTGTAAGTGAAAGGACACATTTTTTTAAGCAGCAATCTCACATTTCAGACTGAGTCTGTAATAAAAAAAATTATTCTTTTTAGTAACAACAGTAATATTATTTAATAATACTTCGTTTACATATTATGCTTTCAGACTGTATTCATCTTTCTTAGACATATTCAGAGCTCTCTTGAAGTAATCCTAATTTGTTATAACCAAAAGATGGCAGCACTCCATGCAATATACATTGCCTTCCACTCTTATTTATATTCACCGACCTCTTTGCAAATTCCGTTTTATAGTGTTGTAGTTAAAGTCATCCTAGCCAGAGAACTATTTAGAAAGCTTTCAAAAGAGAGCACATGCTTATTAACTTGGGAAGGTTAACGTGGTTTTGGAAAGACTAAAAATCAGTTCCTTTATTTTCTTTAGTATAGTTCCAGACTAGGTAGCCATTGGTATTAAATAAAGGGGTCTGAGAAGCTCCAAGATGAAGTGCTTTTTAGGGAAACCTATTCTCATTTTCTGGGGACTTAAGCACCTGGTGTTTTGTCTCATCTAGCTCTCCTGACTCTTTTCAGAATATTTTTTCCTTCTTTTTTCTCCATATCTTCTTCTTGCTCTTCTCCTTTTCCTCCTTGTCCTGTCTCATTCTTTACTGTTCCCTGGTCTTCTGTTGGGCAGATCTCAGCATTTGTGCCCAATACCAGCTCCGTGGTGTAAACACCTCCTTTATTGCATACCACTGCCCATCCTGTGGCTCTGTGTCATCTGATGTCTGCACGCTGTTGTACCCACAGTTGTCTGAATTCAGGTTCCTTTGTGAGACTGAACATAAAACAAGGCACCTCTTTCCCAGTGAGAACAGAGTTTGATGGGGGTAGATGCTTAGTGGCTGTGTGGCCTTGACCATGCAATACAAAAACAGCAATGGAGAGGCTGGTGGCTTCAGAGCACAGCCCTTGCTTTTCTTTGGAATGAGACCAGGGGGGCATGTACAATGGTCACTAAGAAAGCTGGATTGTTAGTTTGGTTTTAAAGATGAAATTAAGAACTGAACTGGTTTACTGAACAAATCAAGGGGTAAAAAGGAATGTAGAAAAAGAAGCCAAGACTTTAGTGTACAAAAGGTGCAAAAAAGTGGAATTGCTAATAAATGAACAGTGCAAATTCTGCACAGTCACCATAGAAAGTGCCAAAGACTTAATAAATACTGTGATCCTAAATAAGAGAATAAAACAATGAAATACGTCCTTATATGAAGCCTTTGACAGAATGGAACCTGTGAATACTGAAAAGTGTTAGCAGAGAAATTTCCCAGCTTTCTGCAGCACTCTGTGAAAGCTCAGTTTCTCACAGAAACTATGAAAAACAGTGCTACAGTTCTGTAAGCAAACTTTCTCTATCTTGCACCTGCAGTTGTTGTGTAGTATTGTTATGATATTGTCTAAGAAAAATATTCTAAAAGGTTTTAGCCAACCGGTACGGGAGGCGGATGGTCGGTGACCAACGACCTTATGCCATGCTGGCGACCCAAGTCATATAAACTGATTTATAATTAAATAAATGAGTTATTATTTCTCCTGAACTTGTCATGCTGTTCCTCGCCATTAGTGCCTCTCACAGCGACAGAAACCATTAGGCAGATGGATGTGAGAGCCCACGTGCAAAATTTTGAAAATATACAAAAATTTAATAGTAAATGGTTATGCGCTACACAGATATGTCCAAATAAACAAGAGTTCTCCCAAATGGCACAGGCTGCTAAGCTGTAAAGTGAACAGGTAAAAGCAACTGAGAAGCCAAAGCACGGTGTAAAATAAGCCCATCCAAGACAATCCCAGAGGCAAGACAAAGATAGGTCACTCCAGTACATAATTCATTGTACATAAGGATAACTGCATGGAGGAGTAAAAAAAAAAAAAAAAAAAAAATTATGGAAAATAACCTTCAGTGCAAAGAGTACAAAAAATCGAGATTTCAGTTCCATAACATATGAAAGAGAATCACACAAAATAATGTGAGAGACTGCAGAATGTAAGGAGCCACATTGTTGGGTTTAGGGGTTTTTTTGTTTGTTGTTTTGTCATCTACATTTTCCACTGACTCTAACTAGACTCAAGACTAATTTTATTCTTTTCTGATACTTATGCTTATCGTCAATACTTGTGGATATTGCTGATTTTCAGAACTGTTACCACCCTCATCAAGTGAGGATTCTCCTCCACTCTATGTCCTGACTTTTAACAGAGGCTATGCTGAAAAACTGTGATTTACAGGCCTTTCCACATTGAAGTTGATTTCACTTAATGAGCTAACAAGTGTTTTGACCTTAAACATTGTTCCATGGCTGACCTGAAACCAAGGCTTTGGTACACGGGAAGTAGAAAGAGGGCTAACCATGGATATTCTGTGACCTTAGTGCATGTTAATGTAATACTCTTCAAGTAGTTCCTTTGCTATCTGGAAAAATCATGATGTTTTCTAGTGACAAGAAGTCTCATGGGAAAACAATAAAAGCACCTAACAGTATCTTTCCTTTTTATATAGAAATAAATATTAACAACAAATCAATATCAATTAACAGCTTAATTTTCCATACAATATTAAAAAAACTAGCAACAATGTAGAGTAGAAGAAAAATGAAAATGGTGAGATGTTAATTATGCTTAATAAGATGATTCTGAAGGTAGGAAGTAGATATTCATATTATGAAAAACAGTAATGATCAAAAAATCCAAGGCACATGAAATTTGTCACCAGGAAAGAATCTGCTTTTTGTCACAAGATGCTACAGGCATTAGATTTGATGATAATATTTAAGAATAGGTCCTGTCCAATTCAGAGTACTCTGTGAAGCTGTGGTTCTGTGAAACCATGTGCTGCTGGCTTACTCCCCACTTCCACCCTGCCTTCCCCTGTGATGAGCTGGAGAGGAGAATTGGAGACACAAAAGGTAAAGATCATGGGTGGAGATAGGAACAATTTACTGGAAACAGCAATGAGGTAAGAAAATTAACAGTAACAGCAACAATATTAACAACAAAATTGTACCAGAAAGGCGAGGGCTCACCACTGTCTCTGACAATACCCAAATTCTGTCACACCACCCTGACCTGGAAGGGACCCCTCCTTACCCTGCTCCTGGAAAATGATGTGAGGTAGTGTAGGATTCCTATTCCTAGCCATACCCCTGGCTACTGCAAAAACTAACCCTGTCCTGGCTGGAACCTGGACATCTAGGTGATGCAATCATAGTAGCTAAAGAACAAGACACCTGGGGAGATAGATATTTACGTTTGTCCTGGGTGAAAGTACCAGTTAAGTGCTTTACTTACATAACCTAGAATGAATAGGATTATCAAAGAACCTGAATGTAAGTATAGGACTGAAAAATTAGCTGGACTTTTGACAAATTTGCATCTGAGAAATTATGCTGATTACATAACCCTGTGAGAAAATGGTCTTAATAGTCATTAATAGTCTATGACTTGATGTACCTTCTGTAACTGTGGTTACACTATGAAATGTCAAGAATTAATCTGAGGACCAAAAAAAGGAATCTTCTTTAGTAACAAATAAAATTATTATTATCATTACGGATGAAGTCCTGTGAAGTCCAGCTCTGGAAATTTTCATGTGCTGGGACCCATCATTTTCTATGCAATACAAATATATCCCTAAAATATATTTCTATGAAATCTACGGAGTAAGAAATAATTTCATTGTATTTCTATACCATAAGAGTACAGCAGGTGACCTCCTGAAGGGAATATCAGTGAACCAAATGAAGCAGAAGAATGTTCCAGTCATGCTCCATGTAATAGTGGCCATTAGCCCGGGGAGCAATTATCTCTTTTAATCCTTAACATTTAAATTTGGAGAAAATATCTGGCATTTAAGAATATCAGCATGTGAAAAGAAACCAGAGAGCAGACTATGATGAGAGAAATGGAAAAGTCCATTCCATTTACACAGCATCACTTTACCATTATATTCAATAAAGTGCATTTTAATTTTTAATCAACTTTGAGTCCATTCTCTATTGTAACTCAGTGCAAGATAAATGAAACAATTATTGTATTGCAAAGTGACCCTCTCTTGAAAAGACAATTGTGCTATAAATCCTGAGTACATGCTATGTAAACCTACTTTTGTTCCTGAACTCAGCCCTTTCCATACTCTATGTCTGTAATATACCTTTCACCAATTTACCCACAGTAGTAGCTGTGGTCGTAGTAATCAGAAAAGATAATTCCTTGTGATGATGTTCAGAGAGGAGATACTAAAAAGAGGGCTTAGCAAGAATTCATTAACATAGGGACTTAGAGTACCTTTACATAATCTCTGAAAGTTTGTCTGCCTCCTGCTACACCTCATTCTGGATTTTTGTAGGTAATATTACAAAATACATTTGCATACCATGTTCTGTGCACTAATTTTCCCCTAACTGCATTCATGTGTTTCAAATGTAGACGTTAGCAGTGCAAAACTCACTGAAATAAAAAAAATCAAACTTTCTGTTAATATGATCTCTTTTCTATCTGCCTTCTGAATAGAGAAGCTTAAAAAAATGGAAAGCACTTTGTTTTAGTTTCAGGGTGAATGAAGATAAATATTTCAGGTTTTAAAATTAAATAACATCTTGAGACATGTTACTGAGCTTTCCTCTACAAGCTTTTCTAAATTTCCCTTGCTAAGACTGAGGATTAACAGGTTATTATTGACTCTTTGTTTTACTGCATATATAACTGCAAGTATTTTTTATCTAAAATAAATATTCCCAGAACTTTTGGTTTCAACACACAGTTGTTTTTATAAGTTTCCTTTCTATGTAAGCATTACCTAAATTATAGTCTCATGAATAAGTGATTGGTTTATGGTCTGGGGGATTGAGATTTTGGGTCAGACTACAGCTCTCTGTGAAAATCTGAACAAATCCATTGAACTGTTTGTACCCTTTGGATAGTGATTGCAAGTTTTTCTCTGTTTACACATTAACAGTATAGCCAAACCCCAAGTTTTAAAAAAATAATAAGTATAGGCAAAAATAAGGATAAAAATCCACCCTTTTTTTTTTTTGTTTTAGCATTTGTGCTCTATTTTTTGAATCTTTAGATTGTGAAGTTCTTTTCTGTAGCCAAAAGGCATGGAAAACTCATTTTAGGTTTTTTCTTTCTCAAAGAAATTAAGATCTTGCACCTTCACATAACTTCAGACACCAGGGCTGTAAAAAAACCACTATCTGTGACTATATTTATAACAAAGTCTTTACTGTTGATGTTCATGATGTCTCACATATACTCTGACCGTATCATCCTTAGCACTTGTGAGAACAGCTATCACAGAAAAAATGTGTTGAAAGTACTCTGCTCCAAACTGGCTATGGCCATAGAGCCACTGAGCAACTCCTGTAATTTGTAATTTCTTCTTTTTAATTTAGTTAGTAGGAGAAGAATTTTTTTTTTTTTTTTGGTGGGGGAAAAAATCCTCCAAACCACCAAAACCCTCAGCATTGTTTAGAAACAAAATCCTCTCATGGATAGCAATGTAGTAGTTCTAGTAGAAAAAAGCAACATCTCCACCCAATTAAAAAAAAAAAACAAGAAAACACCTTGACTTTATTTCTGTGGTGGTTAACCTCACAACAGCAATATGTGCCTTGTGATCAAAAGGCATGTTTACTGTAAAACTCTAATAGATTATGCAGGCTTTTCTGTTCCCTGCAGCTCCTTGGAATGCAGAAACATGTTCATTTCTTTGTCTGAGCAACTCTGATACCACAACCCGTACCAGCACACTCTAAATTTGCTGCCCATATTTGTAGAATAATTTCAAGATGGCATTGTTAATTCCTAAAAACTTTAAAAAATTGTTTTATTGAGGTCTGTTAGAGGTTTCCCTCCTCTATAGCTATGCTCATCTTTATAGGAATTTTGGTGTTACCTCTTAAGTTAGAGCAGTAAGAGAATACTTTAGGTGTTGTAAGTCTGTAATTGAAAGCATATTTTTTTCTGGCATTTTTCGGTTCCTGCTTGTCCGTTTTTTGCACAACATCTGTCAATTTGTCACTTGGAGGGTGTTAAAAAACTACTATTTTAGTTGGGTTGTTCTTTTATAAACAGCCTCTTAAAATCCCAGGTGTCCTCCTTTCTTTCATGAGATGTGATTGATATTGTTCTTACTATATACATATAATTTACTGACCACATTTAGGGTTTTTTTTTCCCCTGATTCTCCTTTACATGAATATACTGAAATTACAAGATTTTTTTCCAGATGAAATGTCTGCAGCAATGCAGTACCACTCTTCATATGGAGTATCCTCAGATGGCTTCAATATTGTGAGTCCAGAGATAAATAACCAGAAGGAAAAAGAGAACATATAGTGATGAAAACAGTATTATATCATTTACAGTAAACTAGAGAACTCCTATTTAAAGAGAGCAGCTTCTTGCCCAACCGCCATCAAACAGGTGCTCAGTCTGTAAGAAATACCAGCAGAAATGCTACATCAGAGGCAGATCTAATCTAGTTTGTTTAAGCATAGAAAATTAATACACGGCAGCTCAGCTTCCATGAAAGTTTTGCAGTGCATAACTGGGATTCTGAGTACTGAGGAGGTTCAGTCTTGATCCCAGCACACCCACAGGCAGGATTACACCTACATCAGTTACACTGACCCGCTCTGGAATCAAAACTTCTTTTGCTGAGTAGCAAAACCAGAGATGCTAGAAGGAAAAGTAAATGTACCAGGCCATGGAATTGCTTGATAGATGCAAGGAACAGGCCAATGCCAGGCGGCAAAGAAATTGGAAAATGAACCTAAACCAAACAGAATTTGAAACTGTGGTCCGATGAGGTAGTGGCAGAAAGGACAATACTTCACCCAAAGCCTACAACATGGATACATAGCATTGTGGACGTCAGCAGAAGCTGTGCAGTTTATTGGTGTAACACAAAGCTTTACGGCCTGCAGAAATAGTTTTACACTTGCTAAAATGTCTTTAGACAAAATCGTGTCCATCTCAGCTACTTGAGTATTCATGTAGTGTACTCTGATCTTAGTCCTTTGCTCTATTTAGGGAATTTGATCATAATAACCAAAAGAAAGAATTATGCCTTTGTTGGAATGCATCATTACTTTTCATTCCATTATGAAAGAAGAAAATCTGTATCCCCTCTGCAGGAAAAAACTGGGATTCATTGTGGCTTTTAAAAACATTAAAATAAGTAGTAGATAATATTTTTGTCTAACATGAATTTACACTAGAGAGTATAGAAACATTTTGTTTATTGCTGAAAAACCCAGCCTAAAAGATATTATGGACATCCTATATATACATGACATAGGTATTATGTATACCTTATTAATGTTTATCTAAGAAGGTTTGATATCTCTACAGCCAATAACTGAAGTTCAATTTAATTATGAGCAGCCACACGAGCATGTAAACATCTAATCCAGAATCTCTGAAATTATATTAATCTGAAAGCCTCAAATATCCTTCATTCTATGCTCGTAAATGTCAGCCTTAGAAATTATTAATGTGTGGGATATGAGGCAATTTAATCCCCAGCTGGCACCAACACTAGATGCAAAAGAAAAACAGCAATATCTATTGTGCCATTTTGCATCAATTGTTAATGATCCGTTTTACTAAATGAAGAGCACACTTACTGCATGTACTTGTCCTGAAAATGGAAAATCTACCACCATGTATAGGCCTAACAAATTAATTCAATCAACAAGTATAAAATGAATGAAATGGACCAAACTTCTTCCTTCACTTGGCAGAAGCCACTGAGTTGTGCCCCTGTAAAGAGAAGCAGCATCTTCTGTATGTTATTAGTGCTTATGCTTCTGCCCTCTCAAAAGTGAGGATTTAGTCACTAAGCTGCATTTAAGGTTAAGCCCACTGAAAAAAATGAGAGCTGAAGCTTACAATATGTTGTCTCTTATTGTCATATCAAAATGAAAGTAAGTAGAACTATGGAAAAACTTGAAAGGAAAAGAAGGAATAAGTACTTTTATGAGACTGGAAGATTAAGGATACAAATTTTCTACCTTGCATACAGAAGTACAAGGAATAAATATGCTATGCCCCTTCAGATCTCAAGATAACTGACCCTTATCTACTGAATTGTATACAGAAAACACTCATGCCATTCTGTCAGACCAAGGTCCAGCCTTGCCTCTGCTACTGCCATGAGGAAGCACAGTTACTCAGTCATTTTCTGTAGGCAAGTATTAATTATAAGACTAATGCAAAGTCTGACACAAAATTATTGCTAAGGAAAATCTTAGCATCTTAAAGCACATGCCCAAACAGATTGCTAAATACAAAGGTTCTGCTGGACTTATTAAATTGGAGGCTATTTGACACAACCTTTAAGGAAACCACCCTTACCAAGATCATTTGGAAGCTTTAGGAGGCAAGGTATGAGAGGAAAACTGGCTCTTTAAAATGACAAGTGGCTGCAGTACCAGAGAATGTTGGAAAGAAATTAAGTGGAGCAGAATAAACACAAAAATGTGAAGAATAAACCATATAAGAATATAGTTCTGAGAGGAAAGGCGTAAGGGAGAAACATGAGTGAAAGTCTTCAGCAGAGTGAATTCTCATAATCATGGGAGAATAAAGAATAAAAAGGCGCTGATGAGTCACTCTGTAGACTCACCAGTACAGTAGGATTTGGGGGCTCAGTATGACTTGGTGATGTATACTGGGGCTGTGGCAAAGTGAAAGTGGTTCTGCACAGCTGCACTGGAGTACATTACAACTAATCTGTGTGTTTATGTTTTCAAGTACATCAGAAGAAATTTTATTGAATAAACAACACTGAACCTCTTGTACCTTTATTTTGTGCTGTGATTATTTCAACACTTATTGCAAACCTATCTGATCTCAATTTTTGTTTACTCTTGTATTTTGTCATTATGACACTTGTAATTATAGGCTCTTGAGTTCTTTCTCCTGTTGTTTGCTCTTCTGCTAAACACAATATTAGCCCTTCAGAAATCCATTTATTTCTACTAGCTAGCTATGAACCACTTATTGGCCGTGTCACAAATGAGTAGTCTCTGATTAGCCCATCCATTAATTGTTCAGATTCTTGAAACTTTATTTAGACTACCATTGCATAGCCAATGGTCAGTGACACCATCTAAGAGCATCTGAGTTTTATGTGAAAAAAAAAATCAGTCTTGCCCAAGCAGTGTGGAAACCTTACACGAGAAGAGTCATCAGACAGAACTACTACCTTGCACTCCCACAGCTTCCATCTCACTTCCACCATCTGCTAAATGCTGTCAGCCACAGCTGAGTCTGGCACAAGCAGCTGCAGGGTGACAGAGGCTGTGGTGCCATGCAGAGTATGCTCAAAGCAATCCGAGAACAGGTTCTGGGGCCAAGGCCCCAAGATCTTAGAAATGTCACTGGTGATGCAAGGCATAGGACATTTCCATGTTGGGAACAGTGGTGGAAAATACGCCTTTTCCAGAATCTTGATCTTTTAAAGTAATACAAATTGCTGAAATGTTGCAGTCTGACTCATGTTTTTGCTGAAAAGCTTACAATTGCAAAGATAGAAATTGTTTACTTCTATTTTGAAATAGAGGACGCAACAGGATCTTATTTTTTGCCAGTAGTATTTCTACCAGAAGAAACATGGAATTACCTCGACTGTTTCCTTCAAGTTTCCTCTCAGAGCAAAGGAGCAAATGGCTTCAATTTAGTCAGTTTTGACAGATAACTTGACTATAATCATTCAACATCATCAGGCATATAAATGGTTAATAGATTGCCATATGAAGCTGAAATGTGATGATGTTACTTGAGGTAAGCCATAAAAATAAAGATGCTACAGATATAATGACCATGGTGTAGCCGGTGTAAGCTCTCCAGAATTCATATAGTTGCTTGATACTGATAGCACTGGTTCCCTTTAACTTTTGCAGGTATATACTTTATAATAGATACAAAAGATGGTTTACCTGTTGTAAATTATCTGAGCATTTATGCTGCATTTAATGGCATTAGGTTTACAGTCTATCTCTTTGTTGTTCAGACTGGTCTTTTCTCACTTACTATGGATCTCATGTTGGCTTTTCAATTACAGACTTCAGGGAATGGCAGTTTATCTTTGAATATGACTCAGCAATTCATGAATACATAACCTTGTCAGAACAGCTGGAGCATATCTCTTACCTGCTCTGTGGGATGTGCTAAAGACTTTTTTCACAAAGTGAGAATTTGTTAAAGTGTGACTCCAATGCAGTAAAAATCACCATACAGAACTGACCTTGGAGGCGGTATTTTTAAAAATGTGTTAAGTCTTTAATGCTTTATCTCGTTCTGAAGGCCTTTAGAAAAGATCTGGTCATCTGAAGGTAACCAGAACTCTATCTTGAATTTAGTTATCTTAAATTTAGTAACATTCTGTTCAACAGAAAGTTGGAAACAGCTGAATTGAGAACATTTCACAAGGAAATGTTCTAATTTTTCAGGAGTTATTTTGACAATGTTTGACAGCATTTTTCCTTTCACCAGTGAATTTGCAGTGGACATGGCACAAGATGTTGATTGTACTTACCCAGAAGCTGGATCCCTGATTGCCATGGCTTACAGCCAAGCTTGAATGGCTTCACTGCCACTCATACCTGAGCTTCCTGCAATTAAGACCAAATTTTTCATTTGTACAAGAGACATTTAATGGTGTCACTGTCAGCTATCAGACAGATCTGTTAATAAGGCATTCCCAGCATTTCTTGTAACCTACCATAGATATCAAAAATGAACTTGTTCTGAATTGTGAATCTCTTTCAGTCATACTCTGATAGCTCTACAGACACATCTCTGAGTGTAGGTGACAGCAGGATCAAGAATTTACCAGCAAAAAGTCTGTCCTGCTGAAAACTTTTCTTTGCCTATTTTTGCAGCTTTTCTTCTCCGGCCTGCAAGAACATTCCTTCTCACGAGTGGTTTACCACTGCCATTGAGGAATGCCGCAGAAGGTTGCATATGCCGGATTCCACTTTGGCCAAGATAACTTACACACCTGCCATTGTCATCTCTCCGTTAAAAGAGACAAAAGTGACTTCTGCCTTCCATTGTCACCAACATCACCAATACCAGTATTATCATCATCACTGCATCTTTTCAGAAGGTCTCGTTCAAATCCAAGCTTTTTCCAAAGGCAGTAAAGCAAACTGGAGTGATGTCTCCTGCAAAACCTGGGAATGCAGAATATCTAGTCTTAGCAGGCTGTCCCTCTCCTTTTGTAGATTTAGAGACTGCATATAAGCCAAGAACACTTTCTCTGGTGGGTGAGGGCATGGTAATCACAGCAAAAACAAACTGACAAAATATAAATAATATTTGGAAAGTTATACTAATTCTCAAAACCCAATAATGAATGAAAAAAAAAAAAGCAGTCCACACATGATACTTTTTATTCCTAGCAAATTTTAGGCCAAGTTGTATATGATTTGTGAAGGTTTGGGTTCGCAATGCTATTAATATTTTTAGCAGCTCATGCTAACATTCTAATTAAGGTTAGAAGTGTGTCTAAGTAAATTGGTTTAGGTGAAATAACATCTTACAATACATACATGAGAGGAGACAAAAATATGACTTCTAGACACAGACTCCAGGAAACTTTTCCATCCTTATTTTACATTGGAAAACCTAAACACAGTTTAATGTTTGAATTCCTAAATTTTACCATAATTTTTTTTCTATATAATTCTCCTCTGCAAAATTTTATGAGTTTTTTCTTTTTCTGATTGTGAATCTATGAGTGAAAATAAGGAGTAACAAAGCAGAAAGTTGAGCCTTATATCAACCCTTAACTGGAAGCGATTGAGTCATCTATAAATATCTCCATCAGGCTGGGGCAGTGATAATACAGTAAAAAAACTTGTCATTTATCTGCTAAGGGTGAATATACAAAGATTTAGTTAGGAATAATTTCACTGAGCAAAATTTAAAAACAAATTTCTATTTTAAAAATATAAAAATTTAAAATAAATTTTGTGAGGTATAGATATACCTATAGATCTCACTTGTTTCCGTTTTGTATCTTCAGCAAAGATATGTCATATTAGTAACTACTTTTTAAAATATTTCAGAATGGAAAACCTGTTCAAGTACTTTTTATTTATATGCTCTTTTTTGTAGAACAAAGGCTTAATTTCAACATCAGAGTACCTCAAGTAATGTCTCTGATGCCATTAAAACACATATTTTAATGTAATTGCATGGTAGACTAAGAGAAGCAGAGGGCATGCATTAGTAGAAGTAGCTACTGGAAGCAGCCCAAATAATAGAACACCTAAAGATAATTGCAAGGGAAATGAATCCATGTAAGAAGTAAAATACTTAAAGCATTCCCTGGTGTGAAAGTCCTCTTTAGCTGTAATGGCGCTAGCAAGTGCTCCTGTAGTACTTTCTTATTCTGTATATTTTCTACCATCAGATAAGATAAATGGAAATGTCTTTTTGTTCATTGACAGTACTGTCCCTTCTGACTGAAACATTTTATTCAAGTCTGAAATTTTAACCCTACTGACATGAAATCATAGTTTTCTGTCATCATGTCAGTGACCCACATTAATGTTATAGAAGTGTTGTAGAGCAGCAGCACCTGCGTTCTAGTTTTTGTAAAATAAACCTTTGTGGAAATTGGGCCAACAGCATAAATTTAGCACAGACTTTACTGTTAATGCTTTATCAGGAAAATGCTTATCTTGAAAGCATACTGCATGCCACAGACAGGCCATGAAATACCTGGAAGGATTAATTTATTTGGTAATCCACTTCTAGTAAAACAGCACAATATGAAAGGATGCTCTGGGGAAATTTATTTACTTTACAAAATAATTCATTTTTAACAATTTAAATTACATTTTTGTAGAGTTATATCATTTTTAGTAATAAAGAAAATTATCCAGTACTTGGCAAATTATGAAGATGATTTTACTTCCTTAGGTCACATGAAGTAGATCTTATACATACAAACATTTCAACAAGTACCAGAGTTGTTATTCAACTACAGCTGTTATTCAGATGGGTGGGATACTTTTAATGCAGGCAAGTTTGGAAAGATCATATAGATCTAATCTTACAGTTTTCTTCAAGAACAGACTCTTGAGGTTCAAATTCCTCATTTCTGCTCCCTCTTCCCTTGTGTCTTACAGCAAACAATACTCTACCTTCTTCACACTAAACTGCAGGTTCATAGCAATTAACAACCATGATAACATTTTAACAATCCCAAATGAAGAGAGTTATTATGCATTCCTTATTTACTTGTGTATGAATAGAAACCGGTTCTCTCACAGAAAAATGTGGTTTGTATTTGGCTTTCACCATTTTTCTTTATCAAAAAGTCTCTCTACTGCTAAAAAAAAATTGGCTTGTTGTAGTATCATTCGCAATTCAGGTGAATTCTTGCAGAAATGCTGCTTTTCTACAGTGTGTAGTATAACTGCTTAACATATTGATGATCAGGAAGTTCTGACAAGTTTAGAATGAAAAGTGTGAAAAACAAATATCCAATTTTTATAGTATTTTGTTTACTTTCTTATTCCAAGTGAAGTGCTTCCTCATCGCGTAAGTCAGCAATAGACACGTGGAATTCACAGAAAAATAATCATGGAATGGTTTCTGTGGGAAGAGACATTAAAGATCATCTAGTCCCAACCCCACAGTCGTGAACCTTCCTCTAGACCAGGCTGCTCAGAGCCCCATCCAACCTGGCCTTGAATATTTTCAGGGATAGGGCATCCACAGCTTCTCTGGCAACCTGTTCCAGTGCCTGCTCACCATTACAGTAAAGAATTTCTTCCTAATATCTAGTCTGAATCTACCCTCTTTCAGTTTAAAAGGGTATTTTGTTAGCCTGTGTCCGGAGCTGAAATTACCATGAAGTCCTACTGAATGGGAGACCCTTTCTACCTTACCTGTTACAGCTGCTTGAAGAAATCCCAAAGCTGGAAGTTGGCCTGTGCATTTTCCTAATGGAGTAAACTGCATACATGCCTCTTCATTTTCCTGCATAAGGCATTAATTTATCAGCACTTGACTTTGTTCACTCTTGAAAGGGCTGGAAAAATTTACTGTAAATAGGAGAGAAAAAACAGTGAGAATCTTAGGGTGATAGGGGTACGAAAATCAGACTGATTTTTTGGCTAGTTTAAATTTGTAGAACTACTGCTGTCCATAGTTACAATTCCCCTGATAAAATAAGTGGAATAGTTCCTCTGCTTTGCCTACCTGAACATCTGGTCCAAGATTTTGCTTTGTAAAAAAATGTGACATATTAATGGTGTTTCTCTTATTGCCATTTGTGTTTTCTTGGTGTTTTGTAAAACAAGATGAGTCTCAAAGTAGTAACTGCTTTTAAAAGTCACTCTGTACAGATCAGTACAATTTCTATTAGAATTAATTAAATTGAAAACAAATAGTAACATGAGTAAATAAACTCAAAATTCAGGTAGTTCTAACTGGTCTGTGTATGTAATTTTGCAAATTTGTTTCTCTAAATGTACAGGGTAGGATAATCAAGAGTGAGTTAACAGCAGGCCTGTGAGGGTGTGGGGGACTGGGCTGACAAGCAAAGGATTGGAGGGAGGTGAACACGAAATCACCAAGATAGAACTCCAGCGAGCCACCTCCTGCACTTTCATGTAGGCAAGGAAGTGCCTGTTCTGGGGCAAACACCACCACTGTCCCAGCCCTTTCTGACAAACCAGCGTGCTGCGGTGCCTTTCTGAAGTGCCTGCACACTAATGCATACAGCATGGGGAACAAATATGAGGAGGTCTGTGTGCAGCTGCAGGGGTACAATCCTGTTTGGGTCACAGAAGCTTAATGGGATGCCTTCTGCGGCTGGAGGCTTGCAATGGAGGGATATGCAGTTTTCAGGAGCAATGGGCCTTTATGTGAGAGAACAGCTGGAATGCATGGATTTCTGCCTTGGGATTGATAGGCCAGCAGAAAGCTTATGGTTAAGGATTAAAGAGAAGATCAATATGGGTGTAGTGTCTGCTAAAGCCACCTGATAAGAAAGAATAAGCGGCCAAGACCACTGGACGCCATGGGTGACTTCACCCACCCTGGCATCTGCTGAAGGAAACACAGCAGGGCATAAGCAATCAAGGATGCTTCTGGAGGGAATCCATGACAGCTTCCTGACCCAAGTGACAAAGAAGAGTTGAGATGCTCTTCTGGATCTCATGCTCACAAACAAGGGCTCATTGGAATTGCAAAGGTTGGAGGCAGCCTTGGCTGAAGTGACCATGAGGTGTTGGAGTTTGGGATTCAGAGAAGAAGGATTAGAGCAAAAAGCAACTTCACAACCCTAGAGTTCAGAGAGCAGACTTTGGCCTCTTTAAGGATCTACTTGGAAGGGTTCCATGGCATAAGGATGTGGAGGGAAGAGGGGCCCAAGAAAGTTGGTTCATATTCAAAGCTAACCAGTAAGTCCTGTCAGGGTGATTGGGCACTGCAACAGGTTGCTCTGAGAAAATTAATATCTCCACTGTTGAAGATATTCAAAAGAAATTTAGACACAGTCTGTGTGTCCTGCTTAAGCAGTGGTATTAGATAAGATGACCTCCAGACGTCCCTTCCAACCTCAGCCGTTCTTTGATTCTACAATTCTGAAATTCTGTGAACTGGTACATAAAGATTAAGAAACAGTTTACGTGATCTACATTTTGAAATATACTCAAGGTGGCATACAGGATAATAAATTTAATAAGACAAATATCAATCTTACTTAAACTGACCACACTATTTCCTTCCAAGCTATCCTTTAATCCTATACTAGATATTTGGGTGGTTTTTTGCTAAGAATTAGTATCCATTTCTAAAAGATGAAAATATATTCATAATGTGCAGCATCTAGACAAAGTGTTCTATTCTGTTTTTAACACAAGTTATCCTCCAAATGAAACTGAAGCAGGGAGATAATCAGAAGGTAGAACTACAGCTGTGTTTGGTATATGGCTAATCAAAGAAAGAAACTGTTTGCTTTGATTCTTATCCTGCTGTCCCGTAAAGAATTAATACGAGCAGCTGACACTCTGAACATTTACTTTGTAAATGGGGAAATCAAGGAAAAAGACAAAAATCACCATAGCAAAATTACAGCAGTCCCTGAAAAATGGAGTAACCTAAACAGCAATGTATTCCCTCAGGTTTCAAGGTTTAAAAAAAAAATTATATCTGAGCATATTTATTAGTGCTCTTTATTATCTGTTCATGGCCAAGGTTTCTCATATGTAAAAATTCACCTTTATGTTACATAAAACTTCCCTTCCCAGTGAAAATAATTCCAGAAACCTGACAGTAGTAGCAATGAATACCTGTGTCCCAGTTCTACACAGTGGACATATGAATAGATACTGATAAAGCCAATCTGAACTCTTCTCTTAATCCTTCCTGAAGCATTATATTTTTATTATTCAAACTGGAACTGTGCAGTCTCCTAGGTACAAGGGTCTACTATTCTGGGCATATGTTTATGTTTTTGTATGGATGTAAGTATATAAATATATAAATAAACCACAGAAGAAACTAGGGCTCACTGTTCCAAAGACTAAATGTTCCAAAACTCCTTGGCAGTCAGTAGGCTAGATGTGTGGGCTTTTTAAAAAATTTTATTTTTTGTTTTTTTAAAGACGTGAGATGTATAAAAACAAACATTTTCACAGTCTGGAGAATATGATCCCATTTCCAAGGTGCGGCAGAGAAATGCATAGATGCTTGTAAAACCTCTTTTTGGGCACTCAGACGCTGTTGTAAGCTATCTATGTACCAGTGAAAGGTATAGAACTGCACATCCAGAAGGAAATTAGGGCCCTAGCACAGACAGACTAGCAAGGTTTTGAGTAGAAGTAGCTCCATACTGTCACGTACTCTGTTCTGTAAGCTGTATTGTTTTTGCATTTTTTTCATCAAATACATGCCTGATTTTTTTCCAGTAGGGCCATAGATGATTAAGGCAGTATATACCATGAAAGAACACAATATCTAATAAGCAACGCAGAGTAAGACTTTTAATAGAGGGATTCTTGCAGCCTGAACTCCCGGCCACAATATACCTGTCAGGCTCCTGAGGGCACTATTAGGCCACAGTAGCCCTGATCAGTACACATTATTGCCATCAAAATTTACATGTTTTTCAGCAACGACAAAGAAAGTTCTGACTCCTTCGCTGTTCCATAACTATTTTGGAGAGCTAGAGACCGTCTGGAAGAGCAAGAGAAGAAACTGGGGTGTGACAGAGGCTGCAGACTTGGCCTCTGTCTGGTCTGAGACTGAAGAGAATTTAAGACCAAGGCTTAAATTACCAAGTGCTCTTTGTTCATAGCTCAGACTGTGCCCGTGGCTGGGCTCAAAGTGTTGCACTCATCATCAGTGTAGGCTCCTGATGCACCTGACATGAAGGTGTTATTCTCCCACAGCCCCGAAGCCCTCAGTCTCTGCACCTGAGGGGTCAGGTCCCCACAACAGGGCGGTCGCTCCTTGCTCCACAGCTGTTCCCCTCTGGCAGCCAGGGCAGGTCATGGGCTCCCCTCCACTCCCCCAGACCCCCCACCATGGCCTGCCAGGGTGCCAGTGCTGTGGGACCAATGTCTCCATTCTCAGGTGTTTGAAACCAGCTGATGATCCCCTCCTGGAGAGGAGCTGCAGGATTCCACAGGTGACATGTGCGAGGTGAGTTTAATTTAGGCACCTGGGCTGAGCTGGTGCTGTGTGTCAGCTATAGGGACACGTCATCCTGTGGATCACGGGTATGTTAAGACCCATGTTCAGAGTACGGATGTTAGAAACAGCAGCCTGCTGAAGGTCTGTGGAGTGGGATGGGCTTTGGAAGACAGTGGCACACGTTGCCCTAGAACTGAATATTTTCATACTGATGCATGTTGAGCTGCCTTGGAAGGTGAATGAGGAATTGCTCTCTCCTTCATTTATGGGCAGAAAAATTCATGACCAATGTAACTGGACTTTATTACTTTTTCTGGTAGAAAACCTAACAAACCTGCAGTAGGTCTTGTGCAGTTCCTGAGTGCCGCTCCTGGGGCTGGCTCCTGTAAAGCCTAAAAAATTTCTCTCTCAGCAGTGTGGTCAGTAGCCCATCAAACTGTGAAGCCTCTAAGAACCTTAATACACAATAAACAGAGATAAGTCTCCCTTTAAGATCAATTTCCATGCTTTTTGCAACAATGCAGAGAACTGTTAAACATTGCAGATGTCTCTGAGCTAAGTATTTGTCAGGGATGAAATAGTGACTTTCCAGTACCTTCACCTCTATTAATATGCTTCTGAGAGAAGCAGAGCTTGAAAAATATGTGAAACATTTTTTTTTTTTTGCTGCACCATAAAATGTCTTAGCTCCCATTTAATTTTATCCATGATTATTTACAATAAAATTACTTTAATCTACCTATAAATCCTTACCTGCTACATTCTTTTTCCAAATTGCTTTATTAATCCTTAGTTATTATTAATTAGAAATGGCACAAACAGCACAATAATTTCCTTAACTCTGGCCTACAGATGGGCTTTAATTGACTACAAAGCATGACTTTGGTATCTGGATTTTATTTCTCCTCTGCATTAGCAATCTCATATGGTTGCAGAAGGCAAAAAAAAAAAAAGAGGAGATCTATTTCTGAATGTCGTTTTTAACTATATAGAGACAATGTTTTATTATAACTATAATGGATTAAAACTCATGGTATATTCTGAAATAATGCAGGCAGACAAAGCAGTTAGTAGCTTTGTATTCACAATTATTAGCTGGGGTTTTTTATAATTTTTCAAAACCCTCTACTATAGGTATAAGTTTACTTGTCTGCTGCTGGCAACATGGTCTCTCTCCGCCATGTTTGTGGGACACACAGATTATATGATGTGTGAAAGAAATTGTGTAACTTCCCTGCAGTGACAATTGATCTGGCAAAATATTTATGTTTAACAGTGCAAGATTCTGGTAATTGCTTGGTTCGGGGACAGCATGATTTTTCCTTAGATACTCTTCATGTGCTTGCTGACTGTACTTCTTTGACTTCTTTTAGCCACCTACTGGAAGTCTTAGTAATGATATAAAAGTCGTATGAATTAAGTACCAGGGATGGAGGAGCTTTCAGCTTCTACCTCTAAATAGTAAGCAGAAGAGTGGAATTACACTGATAACACTGAAAATATTTGAAATATTTGCATTTTGTGCATATCAAAAAATGAGTGTTTTTTCCCTGAACGGCAGTGTTATTACTTTTACTGATATGTTGCATCTAGACTGTTAACCCACAGGTTAAAAGTGAGACTGGTTTCCCAGCTGATATTACCATATTCTCAAGTTCACTGTATATCCTGCTTCAAAACACAGAAGAATTAAAGAATTCTGATCTTCTCTGTCCAAGCGTTTGTAGAAGGTGCTTTGGAAATTTCAGAAAATTACCTACTTCTGAATTACATAAATGCTTTATAATTGGATGTGGAGTTTTGCTAATGTAATCAGGACAAAAGATATAAAACTGTGCAATATAGAAAATCTGTCATTTAGAGAGATTTGAATATACAATGCAAATGTCAGAACTATGGCCCAAGGAGTATGAAAGTGATCTGATGCAAGAATCATAATGGAATCTCTTATAAAGGGGTTTGTGTTATGCGTCGCTGCCGCGGCCGCCCGGTGGCCTGGCAGGAGGCAAGGCGGTGTCCTGGTCGGCGACCAAAGGGACACAGTCCTCGTGGCTGGTCGGAGCGCTCTGCTCAGAGGCACACAAAGGAGCAGGCTGCAGCTTGGATGTTGCCTAGCAATGGGACTGCGGCAAAGGAGGTAGAGGGACCTCTCTGGTGCCCACAAATCCAGCTTTATTGGTAACACAAAGTAACAAGGAGCTTCA
This sequence comes from Struthidea cinerea, assembly GCA_013397865.1. Taxonomy (NCBI): domain Eukaryota; kingdom Metazoa; phylum Chordata; class Aves; order Passeriformes; family Corcoracidae; genus Struthidea; species Struthidea cinerea. The sequence goes on along the minus strand of VZTI01002968.1, from coordinate 23,181 downwards.
AAGCTGAAGGGAGGGCGCCAGAAATGGCGGGGGGGGGGGGAATTAGACAAACCTTTTTATGGTGCTCTAAAAGAGGGAGGAACTAAGGGAAACAGTCCAATAGGGAGATGATGGGAATGACAGGTGCCAATAGGGAAAGGAACAGGGGAGACCTTTCTGGAACTTATACATAGGCAATTAAACTAATAAATATACATAAACAGATGAACCAATAAGGACTAAAGAACAAGAGAAGGGTCTAGAAAGAGGGGAGGAGATGTGGCAGTGGCAATCACCCAGAAGAGGATGGCCTTAGGTCTGATGGTCATCCTATGAGCTGGCCTCAGACCTGCCCTCGGGGTCGAAGTCAGGAGCAGGAAAATTGATCCATTTAATGACATCCAGCCCTGAGGTGGGCTGGGTCACCACAGCAATGTTATTGACATCTTAGACATTTACATAAGTGTTCAAGGAAAGGAAAATGAGGACTAGTCCATGTAAAAGAGATCCATTTCAGGAAAAACAAGAAAACACAGTAGAAAAAAAAATTATTAAATTCTGATGAATCACCAAGATATAGGAACTTGCTTTGAAAACTTGTATTTCTTTTAGACAAGGAAACTTAACTTTTTTGGAATAATTTTTAAAAACTTTCCTATTTCATAAATTCTTAACGAAGCTAATAATTTTTATATTGGTTCAAGAAGCAGGGTTTCAGACCTAAGGCTAGGAAAAGTCTACTGTTGCCCCCAGCTGCTTGTGTGACCTTGAACAATTTAATTTTTTCTGGATTTAAGATTCTGATTCCTAAGGTCTAAGGGGCATATGCTTAGTGATAAGGTAAAGATTGTTGGTGATTTGTTGAAATGTTATAATAATGGGTTACATGTGCCAATACAGCTCACTTGGATGAATAAATACTATTCAACTATTGTTAAAAATGTTAACATTGTTAACAATGAAAGTTAATTTATGCAGTGTTTTAGTTCTTCCCACTCTTTAACCATCTTTGCTAATGCAGTCTTGGAAAAGTAACTCCTCAAAAAATCCCAAACAAAACCAGCTTTTCTCTTCTACCTACAAACTCGCAGATTGCCATTCACAGAAGTCTATGGTATTGTTGGAGTGCCCAGATATTCCATCCTCCCAACACTTCTCATTCTATTTTGTATGTTTTGAATTGTACTTTTGTATGTTTTAAAACACGTGCTGCAGATTGAGAGATTCTGAGAACAGAGACTCGCTTCCTAGCTCTCTGTAAGACAAAACCTACTATAAGGACCCAGTCCCTGAACAAAGCATACACACTCATACGCTAAAAAGTACTTACTCAGTATAACAGTATTTCGTTGTAACATATATTCATGTGCATTATGTACTTTTTGGCTCCATTTTTGCTATTTAAAATGGTTCTAAAAAGATTTACTTGCACCTTAGATGGGGTTCTTGTGTTAAATTGGTCCATTGCATCTGGAAACAACCAAATATTAAGAGAGAAAGGTAGGATCAGAGGGACTACAGCTACACATCAAATTCCTTTTCAGTCCAGACAATTCCTGTTTTTGAAAGCTAGGAATAAGCTTAATGCTTTCAACCAATTATTCCTGAGACTAAAAATGGGAATTTTTCCCTAGTTTTATTAAATCAACCCAAGCTATATAGAAGAAAGGACGTTTTTTCTATATACAGCCTTGTGCAGAATGCTGTAAACTGTCAGAAACACTTAACTTCATGCTGAAATGTTTTATACCTGCTCTGTCCCTCTCTTGATATTTGCTATTGTGAAAAGGAAAGGACAAGTAAGGCAGTTGAATGTTACCCTGACACCTCCCGCACACACACACACACACACACACACAAAGAGAAGAAAAAAAAGAAAAAAAAAAAGAATGTTTTCAATTATAAATAGTGAATTCTAAGAAACAGCTGCAACATGTTTCTGAATTCTTTGTTTCTGACTGCTTTCCCTTCATGCCTTGAGCAACCAAAAGGATTAATTCTGGGTAGTTATTTAAATATAGTTACTAGCTTAAAATCCTCTGCCAAGATCAGAGAAAAGGGATTAGGATTAAACTGTTCTAATCAAAAGTAGTGTGGGTAGGTTGATTTTTTTTTTCCCTGATAGGAACTCTATTGCTCCAAGACACAAGTATTAACACTGTAGGGACCTCAGTGTTGTATAGTGCATATGTCTCAGTGCCAATAAATACTAAACACGGAAAATTGTTTTTATTTATTTATTTATTCTGTAGATGTCAGTGGATGTATTAAGGGGTGTTAAAGATAGCAGTAAAATACCATGTTGCAAATTAACATCAGCACTAGGTGTGTTTCTATTTTTACCAGTTTATAGAATGACTTTGGCTTGTTTGATGTTCTTACAGAAGTCACACACAGAAAGTATGCAACTAACTTCAGTTAGAGCTCATCCTTGGTGTGACTATAATTGTAATAACAATAACCAGAATGTTTTCCCATCACATTTACTTTGCTTCTGTAACGGATGAGGTACAACAAAATTGTATATACAAAAGATGTCAATGAAAGGATAACATCTTAAGATCATGCTGTCCCTTTGGGTCTTCATTTCCATTATTTTATACTTTTTTCTTTTTTTTTATTTGAAAATGACTGCTAGTGACTATTTGCAGACATAATGATTCTTACTATATTTAAATTAAATCTAGGTATTTACTTAGTTATTATTATTTAGTGTGCATGGGTGAGAAAACACATTTTTTAATGAGGCATAATGGACATTTTAATGATGAATAGTGTGGACATATTGGTCAGTTACACTTCAGAAGATTGAAGATTTCAGAAGATTGAAGATTTCAGAAGACAATGGCAGACATATTGCATGTTACAGGGGTCAGAGTAGGCTGATACCTTTTTTCAGTTAAACTGGTTGAACTGCTGAAGAGAACATGTATTATCCATTCCTCTGCAGCATGGAAATCAGGGACAAATTTCTATTTCTGGAACAAATAGAAATTTTTAGTGCTTGGCGACCAAAATGCCATCTCCATTTAGTGCTTCCTGAAAGAAGTGTTACTGCCTGTATTTCTCTAGTCTCTTGCATGGTCTTGCACCCACAGAGGCAGGTATTAAGGATGCTTCAGTCAGTTCTTCTACACTTGGAGAGGAGCACTTACTGCAGATTATTTTCAAGTATTCTATTGCCCATTTATAATCAGAGAATGAAGGGTCAGTGGACAAAAGTGCAGTGGTTGGGGTAGCTGAGGTATTCTCAACTGTGTCCACGGAGTGAGGAAGGTCCTGGCAGATTTGGCACTAGGATGTAGTCCCTGCTGATGTTTAGACGTGTTTTGTCTGATGGTAGAAGATTGTCTGGGGGGGCAGAACTGGTGGAAGGTAACTGCAAGTATTTTTGTTGAGCATCTATGTGAAAGAGAGAAATTGTGTGTCTCGGAGCTGTTCTTCCTCAATTTAATAATTTGTGTGGCTATAAGCCTGTGTGAGTACACTATTAAAAGTATCCTTCCTTTCAGAAATTAATTGTAATCTCATTGAAGATGAATACAAAATATTTTCCATCACATTGCTGCAACATCTGCTAATAGTAGATGAAAGTTGGCTCAGATGTTGTGGAAAAATTGGGATCATTGTTGATGAGGGAGCAGATTGGAAGTGAGGTTTGGAAAATATTTCTATTGTCCCATGCAGCCATCCAGCAGTAGGTTGGAGATAACTTAGATGTTAATTTCTTGGGGACAGAAACTGTCTCTTTCACAGCACGTATGGATCAGAATCATGACTGGGCAGCATTAGCAGTATTACAAGTAATAACAATGTTGTTTAGCTGTCTATTCTGTCCTGTGATAGTTGAATAATCTGGCCTCTTGATAGTCTCAGTTAGGTGGAGAAATTGATAGAGGAGTTTCTTAGCCAGTCTATTGTTTCTCTGAATTGGAAAGTTTCAAACAGGAAACTATCTGCAATTTTCTCTAAAGTTTTGTTCTAGTGATTCTTTTAAGTGCTTTCCTGGTCTTTGTTTCTCTTACAGAGACTTGCGCAAACTTAGCTCTTACCTGTGATATTTGGGGGATTGCCTGAATCCTGAGGATATCTCATTACTGACTTTTGTTTTCAGGAGAGGCTCTAGTTAATGTTGCTGTAAAGATCCCCTTTCTAAAAAAATGGATCCTGATATCATATTTTTCTTCTTTCAGCTTGATAGGAAAGCGACTCTGATTTTTGGATAATGCTGCTGGATTCTGTACTGCTGGGCTCTAAGCATATAATTTTATATATGCCAGCTCTGTGGAGTTAGTGCATCTTGACCTTAAATCATTGCAGCATGATTTTCTTGCTCTAATATCATCTAGGTTTAGCACTGAAACAAAATTAAAGTTTATGTAACAATGCTGTGTGTACAAACCTGAAAAGAAGTTTAAAAACAAAAATTCAAATACTTGGTAGCTGGATAACTTTTCAGTTACTTAACCTCCTGTCTAAAATCCCATGCTTTCATCCTATGAACCAGAATTTCTCACAAAACACCTTCTTACCATTGCACCCTGCTCTGAATAATCTTTCCTGGCATTTCTTAGGGAGGCTCCTTCAGAGACAGGTTTTGGGATACAAATGCAATTGCCTTTAGTTTTTATTTGGGAAGCCATGTTCTCTGTTTTTGGGGTTCTTGTCAGTCCTACTGGGCAAACAGATCACAAACAGTAGAGATTTTGGTTATACTTAGGTGTGGTTTGCCTCTGCATGAGTGGTCACTTGATATTTTTGTGTTCTGAGTCTCAGAATCTCTGGAACAATACTGGCACAAGACATATATTTAACTAGACTGGTTTAGTTAATATTAGGTGTGTTGTTTGGTAAGGGTATGAAGAGGAAACCTGCCTTTCCCGTCTTTTGCTGCAGCTTCATGTCACATAAACAGACATTTTGTTTGCTATATTATGCTTTATGTCAGAAAATGGCTTCTTGTGATTGCCTAAAACGAAGGATTATACCTTAATCTTCCACTACAACCAACACTATTCTTCCTTCTCCTTTCTGTGTAGTACAATTCTAATTAAATTAAGCAAGTAAGGTGTCAATTATGCCCTCATATTTGTCACCAGTTGGGTGAAGGAGAGTTCACGCAGAGCAGCTATTTTTTACTTCCTGTTGTCCTCTGTCAAAAGGACCAAAAAAAAAAAAAAAAAAAGAGTCCAGCATTTCCCTAAAGAATTAAATGTTATCCGTGTCACAATAACTGGCACAGACTCCCATTATTTGAATAGCTGGCTCTATACATATGAAAATTCTCCTAGAGAAATATATAGGACATACTTTAGCTGCTTTGGACTTCCTTTGACAAAGTAACTGATCTCATAAAGCACAGAAGATGAAGTGTCAGTCTGCCCTTCGACAGGAACAAGCATATCTACAAAAGGCTTTTCCTTGGGTCAAGTGGTTGTACCTCGCCGTGAATTATTAACAGGAAGCTACAGAAATATCTTTGGTCTTCTGGCTTATGCATACACTTTCACTGACTGTTTCACTGACTTGTTTAGAAATTAATTAAATCAATTTTTATACTGGATGTATTCTCAGTATTGCCAAATGCTTTGTTTCATTTTCATGCATACAGATGTTTGAGTCTTAGTGCCTTTTTCTTGGAGCCAGATGGAACTTATCCAAGATATGACTAGTCCTGCTGAGCCTTGGCACCTGACTGCTCTTATATTGTCAAAAAACCTTGGTAGCTCAAGGTCCTTCGAGAGCATACACTGCTCTATTTTCTGACTTTCTGGCAGTGTTTTTATTTTTTGTAGTCTGTCCCTAAAGAAAATGTTATTTTTTCCTCTCTAGGAATGGAAACATGTAAGTTCTTCTACCCAATGTAGTTGTGTGATTTTTGTATATTTTGTTGTGGTGTGAGATGGTGGACTTGTATAAAATTAGACATGATGGGTAATTGTCCTATGGTACAGCATTCCCTAGCTGCTGAATAGGTCCAATGTGGATGCCAATTAACACTTGAGAATGTTTATATCAATGAGCTCTAAAAATGATCAGTTCAGTGCAGGTCAGACTAACAGATTGTCTTTTTCATAACTCAGCAAGGATTTAGAATTTTAAAACAGGTGCATAAAAATATTTAGTAGTCTAGTTGACTCCTTCAGGTTTGCTTTTCTTCTCTTTTAGCCATACCAAAGATGTATCGGGAGTTCTCAAGAGGTTACCTGGCGTATTCAAGCCTTACTGAAACTGAACAGATGCTTTTCAGCTTTGTTGAAGCTAGGTTCCTAGGAAATTCATTAGCATTTTACATGAAAATCCCTTGCCTTTATATATGTATCCAGGTGACAGTGGCAAAAATTGGGAATGTAGTCTTCGTTTTGCATGACTTATTTCTTGTTTATTTAAAGCTGTATTTTCCTCTTCAGATTTTCTATGCATTGATGGCTACAGTCCTATAAGCTTCTACCGTTTTGAATTACGGGTAGATTGTATGTGAGACGTTATGAGAGAATGTGATGTGAGAGCTTAATGCTGGGTCTCAAACCTTTGGAACCTATGTTGCAGAGATTTTTAGCCGCCCAGCGTGGAATGCCTGTTGAATGCTAAAAAGAACATTGTGGCTTGTACATCTGTGTCCTTATTTCTCCATAACACGATCTTTAATATTCTTCAGATATATTGGCAGTATAGGTCAGGCCCAAAGGAGCTGATCATTGTTGAGAAGAGTAAATCATGAGGTAGTCAATTTTCTGGACAAAGTGGCAGTGTTCCGGCAATGGGGAATACTTTGAAGCTGAGAAAGCTTGTTCTGAAGTGACAGAATCAATGTCCATGACACAGATTTGAATGCTTTGCTATTAAGCAGTCAGACCTGTTGCTAGAGTACCACGGGATCATCTTAGCTAATCACTGACATTACATATGACAGGAGTCTGTGAGGCCATAAATAACTTACCCAAGCTATTTATGTGGGAAATGTTGTTGGACAGAGTCGTTCTTTCAATGTGTTGTGTAGATTCGTAGTACTCCTTACCAGAGCATCAGAAATTCAGACATAGCAGGAGCAGCCTGGGAAACCATTTTCACTGTTGAAATAAATCTTTCTTCCTTTATCAAATGCTGCTCTCAGTAACGTGGTAAAAACCATAGGGAACCGGTGAGAAGAGACTGGACATATCACGTATGGTTTAAAAATACCATAATGAGTTAACTGAATGGTGTCTGACCTGCAGTAAAACCCCAAACCAATGCTACTTCTCCATCTCATCATGACAAATAGAAGTTTCAGCTCATCTGCACAGATGTATCAAGTCCATGCTTGCTGGCACTGTTGGATTTATTGTACCTGCCTAAATCACCTACTTCACTGTACATGTACATATGCAAAGCACATTCCACTCCCCGGTTCTGCCTGAAGGGCCAATGGGATGCCTTGGCAATGGAAGGAGGGACTCGGGCATAGGCTGCCTCATGTAACGAAATCAATGCATAGAACCTTCCAGATTCTCCTCTGAAGGGTGGGGAGAAGGAGCATACTAGATAAATTGTTGCGGTGGTTGCAGCTTGCAGTATCTTTCCTGAGAAGCCCGTGGAGCTTCACTCGTTATGACCTGGTAGATTACCAGATGGATGCACAAACGTGTGGACAATACATGCACACTACTCTGTATTCGTATAAAATGCACTAACAAAAGAAAAAAATCTGGCATCATACTCCAACGGAAAGAAGATTTTGTAAAACTAACATTTTGAATTTATATGATATACAACAGAATGATAATGTTGCACTAATAGAAAAAAGGAAAATGGTGCCACATGCTATTTAACTAAAGCAAGTTAAAATGACTGTAGGAACACCATTGGATAGATTCCCAGTTGGCTTATATTGTTTAGTTCCATTGATTTGAGTAGAATTATTCCATTATGAACTGAATGAATAATTCACTAGGATTTAATTTGTGTGCTAAAATCAACACACAAAGAAATTATCATAGTTATGTTCAGCCTTTTGCTGCAATCATCCAAGAGCCTGTGTCGAAGGAAAGTAGGTAGATTTACTTTGACATAATTAAAGCAACACCTATGCACCACAGAATTAGTCCATATATTCACATTGAAAGGTAGATCTGGGTCATGAAAATCTGGTTATCTTCCTATTTACAGAGATTTTGTAATAGACTGCTGAAGTGCTAACACCTTACCTTTACCAAGACCTTAAAAAAGTATAAAAAACCCTAAAAGACATGATAAGTATTTAAGTTTATACCCAATTAAAATAATCTGAATTAAATTTTTAAAACAATTAATATAATTTATACCATTAATATTTATACTCAATAAATACCTTAAATAGGTAATTAAAAGGTTTTAAAAGTTTTTTAGGTTTTTCTTTTTTTAAAAATAAGCATATTACCTACCATTCATGAAGGTTTCAGTTCTTTTTCTTCAAAGGAAAGAAGACTGTAAAAATACAGTATTGAAAAAATACATTATGTTCCTTTATTCTCATAACTTCCAAATTAATTAATTCAATTATAGGCTAGATCTTTTTCTGTCTCTGATAAACTTTGGATTTTTTGGATTCTACCCTGAAGCCATACATATTCTTTCCATTCAATCTTTCTGCTCAGATTTATGCAAACTGCTTCAGCCATGGGAATAGCTTACCCCAAATGAGTCTAATTTGACTGATGTGCAACATGCCCATGCCTTCTGTGGTTGATTATGTGGACTACGTATTTATTTTAGAAAAACATTCCTCCACTGGTTTCTGATGGCTAATTTATGGCCCACACTGTCCTGAGCAACATATATGATTCAGCACTGGATATGTCTGTTCTTCAAATACTCAACGGTTTACAGATAAAAACTTCTGAGGGAAATGAATTGGAGCACTACGAACAGGACCTGTGGAGTCTGGCTTTTGCAAAGTATCTTTGTTCTGTTATCTTTGCGCTTGAAGTTTTTGCACTAAGTTTTTCTTTTAAGACCATTGTTAGAAAATAAACAATATTTTTAACAGTTGCACTTTTACAAAGGAGTGTTCCACCTCCTTCAGGACAGATGACTGCTCAGCAGTGGGTAAGGTTGGAAGGGACAAAGGTGGGATCATCTGGTCGGACCTCCCTGCTACAGAAACTTAAGAGGGAAGCAAAATTCCATGACTTAGTAAACTCAGGTCATGCACAACTTACTGTGCTGCACAAACTCAGTGGTAGAACGGTTGACCCCCAGTCTTTAATATTTATGGAGGAAATATGTATCCAGGTATAGCAACAGTTAAGCTACAATGTATGTTTATCTAATACAGAAGTTTATTTGTGTAACGAATGTGTTTAACATGGTGCTGGATCATTTTAAAATATGACCTTAAAAACCATTACTGATGAAATGTTAAGCCCATTTCTGGACAGAGTCTAACACTGCCACACCACAAAGTACCAATGAAGCCACCCAGAGTGTGCGCTCCGTATATGCTGGACCTCTGCACCAGTTTCAAAGTGTTAAAACAAAGATAAAGTTGGAGGAATTTACACATGAAGCTGCTCCTTTTAGCCCAGTGACAAAAAAAAATTGCAGCCTTTTTTTGTGACTTACATTATCATAGATTTATTGTTTTCAAGTACTTATTGGCCTTTGAGGTAATTCTTATTAGTGTGGAGAAACTATCTGATTGTCTCTAATTTCCTTGTCCAAATGGACATTTTTCATGCTGGCATCTCTGTGTATGGCCACTGGGAGTCTTTTTTTTTTCTACTTTTTGACTTTTGTCTGGTGTGTTGTGTTTGCAAGGCCTGTTGCTTTCCTCACAGCCCACCAGCTGTCTCTTTTTTCAGTTGCTTGCATAGACTCATGGGATGCAATTATTTCAGAAATGTTCATTCTAATAGAGTTTTTATTCCTATGCAGTGTATGTTTATTTGGAGGCCTTTGAATGTAAAGACCTGAATGTGTCATTTGATCCATGCTGCTGGAGTCCAGGTTTCACGTGTTTTTAAGCCTATGGCATTCTCTGTTATTCTGAGTTTTTTCTTTGATGCACTTGAGATATCCTTGTCTTGTCAGGTTATGTTGAACTTTGCAAATACTGATATTACAAAAGCAATTCTACTTTTGATTTCTGCTTCAGACTTTCCTTTGTGATGCTAATTCTGAGATATCTGAATGAATCCACTCATTCAAGTTTCAAAACTTTGATGTAAATTTCTTGTTGCGTATGAGAATTTTTCATAGTCCTTTATGTATTTTTTTTACATCCTGTTTGATCACCAGTCCATGGGTAGCTTTGTTTTTAGATCTGCTAGCTATGGTTCTTTTTCTCCCAATCAAGTTGATACAATCTACAAAGTAGAGATTATAGATCTTTTACCACTAGCTGAAAACTTTGTCCTACCAGAATTTTCAAGCACTTCGGTTTTGCAACATTCAAGGAGAATATGAATAGAGATGCTGCCAGGAGAAATCTTTCAGTCAATTCTTGTCAGAATAATTTACTTAATATGTACCATGTGAAGATTACACTTTTCTAAAGCTTTTAAGTTCTAATGCAATCTGAACTTGCAGGTTTTTAGGAGGGAAACATTTGCATTTGCCTGTGAAGTTGAAGGAACTGCCTTTCTGTATTGATGGAATACTACTTTACATAAACATTTCTAATTTTACCTTTACTATTCATTTATTTTTGAGGCCTGAAGTATTGAATAGAGCTGTACTCCTATGTTTACAACAAGGAATTTAGTGACTCGCAATATGCTTTATGTCAGCATTCCTTCAGACCTTAATTGCTATTTGGTGGAACCTATGCTCTTATCTAATATGTGGAGCAGGTTCTGAGATCCAAATCTGCTTTGGGAGAAGGACAACACTCTAACAAGCAGGTTATACAAACACTTGCAGCCTATTCTATGCCAAGGCCTATACTGGTAATTAATCTACCTCACAGGAGAGAAACAGAGTTGTCACCCCTAAATAATCTATACTTCTGTGGTTAGGGCACACTTGGGCTGGTAGGCAAGGGGTGTGATTAACAGTCAATGGAGACAAAAAAGGATTTAAGCCTGGATCTCCCAAATCCCCAAATTGTCCTAACTTAAGGGTATTTACTGAGTTAATAAAGAGGTAAGAGAATGGGGCAGTGATGCTATTTACTTTTTTTTCCTTTCTTGAAAAGTCTGACCTGATTTCATCTAATAACCTCAGGAGATGGTTCATAGCTGTGGTTCTTGGAAAGCGATGGACATCTAGCTTTATCCAGGTGCTGAGTTTACAAACAAAAACATTTGTAAACATGGTACATAGAGTAGTTCAAGCAGAGCTGGTGCACAGAGTGACTCAGAGATACTTGTATGTTCTAAGTGAGATATTTATTTTAATATAGGACTGCAACCAAACTAATAAGTCTTGACTTATTAGAGCCAGCTCTCCTGCTTAGTGAGGCATGCACACACATGCACTGCATACTGACGTGGTCTAAAACACATGCCTTGGCCTGGTCTTCTTCATGCTCATAATTCTGAGTCTGGACTGAAGTCCCCTGTTGTCCAGATCCTAGTGTTTGCTATGCCTTTTAAAGACTGTACAGCAAGGCAAGTTCTGTCCTGGCTTTGGAGACCATGTAAATATGTGGGAACTTCTGACGGTTTGGATGGTCGGGACGGCTAGAGACGAGAGATCTCTGAAGATAGGTCTTTGAGCATGAGATTTATTGTGAAGGGCGTGGTTGCAGGGGCCCTGCTTGGAGCTGCAAGCTGCAGCTCAAAGCAGGGCAGGAAAGCAAGAGAGAGTAGGAGAAGAGAGAAGTAGAGGTAGAAGTAAAAAGGCAGAGTAGAATAGAATAGTGAGGTTCTCGTTTACAATACTAAAAATCTTCTTCTGTGCTGAATATTCTAATTTCCATTAACCAATCTAGTACAAGATACAAATCCTATAGCATTTACATACAGCCTATAAGAATCATTACATTACCATACTGTGTTACATTTTAAGCTCTAAAAACTACTCTTTGGACCCCTTCTGCCAAGCTGGTAGGGTCTGCTCTGACCCTTGGACCTGTCTGCAAGCAGAGGGTATTGTTCAATCAAAAGGGGATTACCTTCTGCCGGCCATACCATTGTTTTTCAGTTGCTCAGTAACTAAGGCTTGGTATCTCAAAGCTTGCCTTCATTTCAATCTCGCTTATAGTTTCCATATTCTCAGCACCTTTTGCCAGGCAATCATATTTATAAGGCTTTCCTGTTTCATCTTCCCCAACACTGGCTTTGGAGACCATGTAAATATACTTGAATTGGTGAGTCTAACATTGGTCCAACCCCCCCTCCCATTCTCAGTTTGATATAGGCTTATATCAAATTTCTTCAGTTTTTTATGCAGCTGCTACCCAGATTAAACATTGGACAACAGTGTTCCTCAATACCAGTGATGCTTAGCTCCTACTTTGCAAGTTATCATATGCCTGATCATGCAGTGAAAAACTCACAGATTTTAAAATGATTTATTATTAATGAATAGGTGAGAATACATGTATCTGTGGCTTGGGAAAAAAAAAAGCTATTGAGAATTAACAATTTATTTGGCTCTCAGCACTCATAAGGGAGGTGCTAGCAAGGGGAAAAAAAATAAAAATCAGTGTACAAAAGTTCAGTGCAGTCCCCCAAATCCCACTCCAAATTCTGACCTCAGTTCTCTTTCTCTAAAATTTGCTTATTGTCTACCAGCCTTACTGCATGTTTAATAATCACTAACTTGCTGAATATAGTCAGCGATCTCTTAGTTGATGTACATGGAGCAGACGACGGAAAAAATAGAAAGGACTGGATTCATCAAGGGTAATGTTTGTGCCCTGAGCTCCATTCATAGTCAGTGGAGATGTAGTCAATACAGTGAGTAGAGTCTGAAGTGCAATTTGTCTGATCCTAAAGCAGCTGTCTAAGAGAAGTGAAATGAATCAAACCTTGAAAGCGCTCATTACTCTCCACTGACCTGAAAGGGAGCTGAGGGGGACTAGCTTCCAAGCTTCCATGTAAGCAGGCAGATATCAAGCATTAAATGATTTGAGTCGCATCCCACACAAATAGCATTATTTACCAGATGTGGAAAAGTACCTGTGAATTTGTTACAAACAGGCCTATTGTGTGACCAGGTCTGTAATCCCAGTTGGGACAGAAAGCATCACACATGCAATGCAAACCGCTTGAGTTTGGGCACACAGTTACATTCCTTTCTGTTCTAGGTGTGGATGGTCAGCACCAATTTGGGAAGAGATAAAGGGGACAAAGCAGAAAAAAGGAGTATTATTCCATGTAGTTAAACATATCTGAGTTGTAGCTATGAGATTTCAGTAATACCTTACAACTAGACTTGTGTAGCTAATGTTGCTTAAAATTATGGCTGATCTGAATGCAATGCCAGAATTCTTAGACATGCAGTGCTTCTCTTGCCATGCAAAGAGGTTTAGAGATATAGAATTATGATTTTCTCTTTGGGACTGCATTCCTAAAACTTGAGTTAGGTTTAGTAATGAACCTTGTACATCTACTTCAAGTTCCTCAGGTTAAACTTCAAAACTTATAAAACACGCTTTTTGTATGGAAATCACTTTTCTCACTTCAAAAGCAGAAAAGGAAAGAAGGGAAAGAAAGGTTAATGTAGAAATGTACTTTATACCAAACCCTTTGCCCCTTCTGGTGGTCTTCTGTAAACAGAAATTTATGTCCTTTTTCTCCCTTGGCTAAATAAGAGGGAGAAAAGGGAAAAATACCCAAGCCCCTTGATTTTATGATGTTGGGAAATAATGACAGGAAACAACAATTTTTGTTTGTTCTTTGGGGTGAATTGGCACAGGCATTATGATGAAGTTAAAATGCAGAGGTTAATTGAAAAATGTGATAAACAAAGCCCCTTGAAAGTCTCAGACTAATTTTGCCTGGCAGCATTGACAGTCTACTAGTATCGGGAACTAAATCTATTGCAGATTGCTGGAGAGAAAAAAAGAAAAGAAAAGAAAGGAAAAGAAAAGAAAGGAAAGGAAAAGAAAAGAAAGGAAAAGAAAAGAAAAGAAAAGAAAAGAAAAGAAAAGAAAAGAAAAGAAAAGAAAAGAAAAGAAAAGAAAAGAAAAGAAAAGAAAAGAAAAGAAAAGAAAAGAAAAGAAAAGAAAAGAAAGAAAAAAAAAATGGAAGGAACCCCCCCTAAAGTTAATTGTCTTTCTGTTTCTTCCACCTCATTCCAGCCCAATTATAACTGGGAAAAATACTTCTGTCCAATTTGCATTAATACAACTCTATGATAAAATAGCTTATATAGTAAATTTGATTTTTTCTTTGTTCCCCTGGTTTATTATGGAAATATTTAAAATAAAAGGAAATCCTGCAGAGCAAATTGCTATGGAAAACTCACGGAAAAGATTCTTGATTTTTTCTCAGTTGTTTTGCTGTCAGATAAATTCTAAACATTTAATGTTAGACAGGAGTAGACAGTCTTTAATCACAGGACAGAAAATGTTGAAATACCTGCTGCAAATCCATCATGTCTGGCTAACTCCCTGTTATTTTTAAGGCAGAAAATGTTCTGATGTTTGTGATAAACTTAGCTCTTTGCCTGCACTTGTATGTTTTTCATAATAGCTTTCAGAAAAGCTCCATAAATCCACACTTATGCTATGTTTTGAAAAGTCCAATGCATGATCCTACTGTGCGTAAAGTCTAGTGGTGCAAAAGAACTCAAAAGAGTGTCTGTTAGATTCATATCCAGCACATTTCCACTCAGCATTTCAATTCGCATTTTAATAAACACATTAAGGAGGCTCAATTGTTGTTGGACCCAGGTTACATCTAATTTCTCATTGAGATGGTGAAGAAACACAGTATGTTTTGCCCTAAATTGTCAGTCAGTATATGAGCTCAGTCTGCCTCTTCTCAGTGCCTTTTATATTAATAGGTAAGATTATCCACACAGGCTTTATTTACAATGTACTGTGTTTATAGTCCCCATTTGTACGTCTTGCTGGTGCTAACATTTTCATAATGATGAGGAACAGCTGGCCACAAACCGTTGCTTCTCATTAAAAAGACATGTTTCCTGAGCTTTGGGGGATTCTTTATACTAAACCAATACATACTACTGACATTTTGCCCTTTTCATTTTCCTTTAGCTCTTCACTTGTAGGATATCTAAGGTTCAGGATTCTAAAAGAATATCTGAAGTGCTTTTGAGAGAGAACCAAGGAGAAACCTACTTTGTGTCATTAAAGATCCTAGTGAACTCTGAACAATAAAAAATGTGGCCTGGACAGATTCTAGCTTGTAAGCTGCACTGTTATCTATTTAATAATGTATTTTCAACAGGTAAGTAATCTCCCCTTAAAAGGCTAGTGTACTATGCTACTGAACCTATGATGACCACTGTGTTCTACTCCAAGAATGGCTTCACTCCAGATGTGGATATAATTTCTTCATAGTGACTTCAACTAGGAGAAGATAAATAATTAGTATTGTACTAGTTACACCAGAAGCTTGTTTTTCATTTATACAGTTTAGAAATCATAGGAGGTCCACCTGAAGAATTATTAGTCTTAGTTTTATTGGTTAAAAGTTTTGATGTTGTGATGTAAAAGTATTTGTGCCCACCTACTTAGTCTAAAATTGACTGGTTTGAGTATTTTGTCAATTTAAAAAGAAGCGGATCTAAACTTGAAAGCATGTTCTATGATTTGAAGGGTTGAACATTGTGGAGGCCTTCTGCATCTTCCATTCAACACCTGACTGGAATCAGTGGCCGATTAGCAGAGTTTATGGTGCTGCATCAAAAGACCAACTAAGTCTGCTACAAATTCAGCAGCCACCTTCTCCTGTTCTGTGAACTGCTATAAATATTTGTGGTGACTGTTTAATGCTTCTCAAGCTTGTGACCATTTCTGCCATTATATATAGTCTCTGTGAGAAGGACTATGGTTATATGTGGACAGTCAATGTTCATGATGCACCACATAGAAATAGATACTTCTGTGACTAAGTGAAGGTACTGAAAGTGTTTTGTAGTAGTATTTTGTGTAGGAAAATATATATTTCCCCATACAAATTTTAGAGATTGAATAAAAAAAAGACATGCTTAAACTATATTTCCAGCTGTATTGAACTAGACATTTTGCATAAATTGTAGCTGTGCATGGAATCAAGCTATGCAGTGTGCTGAGTGCATTTTAAAATGGGTGAAGATTAACCAGCATACACGTACAAAAGAGCGAACCTTTCCATATTACACATAACTTCAGCAGGACTTGGGCACTGTGCCTGTAGACTGAAGTCCCTGCTTGATGCAAATAATATGGATGGTAACATCTAACCCAAAGAAAAATTGAAGACATGGAAGAAAAAGAAAAAGGGGTAGGAAATGCTACTTACAGTCTATGCTGTTCAAAGCTTCAAGGATTGGAGATTTAGTCAGAATTCTTCCCAATACTCTCTCTGTGATCATCACTTTCTGTCAGACTCTGTAGTAAGGGCTGTGACTTATACTTTTTGCAATATGAAAGAACACATTCTAATTCATTACTGTTTTCTAATCCAATATATCAATGTATTCAACTGGATGCCTAAAAATGTGAGATAGATAGATAGATAGATAGATAGATATAGTAATTAAATATCTGAAGGCTTTTTTATTGTGTTGACAGAGGAGTAAAATTTAACAAGTAACAAAATATTCCATAAAGATCTGTGCTCTTTCTGTATCTATTTCTTTTGTATTCATCCCATTTGGCTTTCATTTTGCCTCAACTCAAATTTGGTCAACCCTGAAATTCAGAACTATGGCATTATCTTTGCTAGTTTTCTGAAAAAGCCCAGACAAATCAAATAGTTATTTGAGTTGGTGTGTCGTCATCTGAATAAATCTTTAGAATGGCATTAAGAGAACACATTTGAGATATGTGAAGGATCTAGAGCACCTGTCATATGAAGAGCATTTGAGGGATCTGGAGTTGTTCAGCCTGGAGAAAAGGAGGCTCAGGGGAAACCTTATCACTCTCTACAACTACGTGAAGGGAGGTTGTAGCAAGGTGGGAGTCAGTCTCTTCTCCCACAGGATGAGAGGAAATGGCTTCAAGTTGCACCAATGGAAGTTTAGATAGATACTGGAAAAAATTTCTTCACTGAAAGTGTTGTCAAGCATTATAACAGTCTGCCAAGGGAGTCACCCCCTAAATGCATGTAGATGTGGCACATTTGTAGAGAGTCAGGGACATTTCTGCTCAGGAAAGTTAATACTAAAGCTGTAGCTTGTAATAAATTTCTCAGTTTGTATTTACAAAAGGTAAATTAATGGTAAAAAAGAATATCAATACTTCCCCCTCCCCTTCTTCCAGTCAGGACATGGAGAAAAAAGGGCTAACAAGAACAGAGCAGTAGGAGGTGCTTCATGCTGGAAGAGGCATATCCCAGAAGACACTGTGGTCTGTGGATAACCCATGCAGAAGAAGCTGCTTCCCTGAAGGGCCTGGGGCTTGTGGACAACCCACAGCAGAGCAAAGGAAATTACTTGGAAGGAGCAATGGAAGAAAAGAGTGAGAAATAAAGAGAGGCTGAAGGAAACCCCTACACCCTCGCCCCACCCTCGTGAGGTGCAAGTTGCCTCACCAGAGGGACTGAATGTAGCCTGTGGCAATAACATGGAGGATGAGCAAGTGGGGAGGAGAGTAGATGTCTGTAGTGAAGCTGTTTCCCAGTACTCAAGTCAATAACTAAATGTTTCAAATTAAGTTAAATTCTCCAAGTCTGTTTTGCCTGTAACAATACTTGGTCAGCGATTTCCTTGTATTTTTTTTTTTTTCCCCAAACACATGAGTTTTCTCTCTGTTATTCTTATTTTCTCCTCTGCCCCTCTTGAGGGAGGAGGAGTAAGTAGCCCTGTGGGTGCTTCGCTACTAGCTGACACCAAGTCACTACAGCCATCCCAGAATCCAAAATTAGATCAGGGCTTTCTATATTCAGTTGTAGTTTTATGTGTTTGGGACAGTATGGCAAAATCTTGTCATTTTCACTTGGTTGAAGTAACTAGGAAGGTTCACTTATGTCTTAAAACATTGCAAGTTTTCTGTACATACAGATACACTCTTGATACACTGCAGCTATAACAGCAAAGGGAGGTACTTTCTCAGGTACACTAATTCAGCTACATTAGTTCTGTTGCCAAGACAGGATTGTAGGCATTCAGGAGAGATAAGACTTAGGTCTAAAACTCTAAAATTGAATGTGGTACATAATCTTGAAATAGAATTCTAAAATTTGCATATGCTATATGTTATGCTTACTTCTGGAACCTTGACTAGGTTTTTTGCTGTGTTCCCTTCTGTTGCAAATGGTGTATTTCAGATTCAGTAACAGAGAACACCCAACTCTGCTATTTTTCTCTGTAGACTAAAGAGCTTTGCCCTTTTTATCCAAATCTGCAGGGAACTTTAAGAAACACTGTGCTTTTTTGATGTGTATTGTTTTTAATAATGGCAGAATGAAGGCTGAGGGAGAGGCAATTTTTATGGAATCAGAATGTGATTTGCATGTCTTATAGGAAGTAGCTCTGCATTAAAATGTTTTAGTCATCTTTGTTTTTCGGACTTCTTTTGCAATTTGGATTATCTGAATGCAGATGTCTCAGACTTGCTCATAAGAATTCTAAACAAATAATGCCACAAGATCATAGAAAAGCTTTTCTCTGAGTTTAACTTCTTTAAATGTCTCCATTATTTCTATTTTTATATTGTCCTTTTCCCTATGTTCTCACCATTCAACACTCCCCCATGACAATGTAGCATTGTTGACATAATGATCAAGGAACTGGAAGGCAAGTAAAAAAACACTGCCCAAGAATGAATGACTGTTAATAGTATATATTCATTAATTGCTATACATTAATTTTATACCCTTTTTGCTCATCCTTTTTCCTACCTTTCAGGCTGTTAGTTCTTTAAACTTTAGCATAGATATGTGGTAACTGGAAATAGCCTTTGCTTAGTTTGACATCTAGCATTAGCCAAGATGGTACAAACTGGTTTGGAAATAACATGTGATCAATTTTATGCTGTACTTGACCCTGTGTCTCAAGTTTTCAAATGTTTTTTACAGCAGTCATAAACAAGTTTCTATGGTAGGTCAAGCTAACAACAAAAAAAATTTGCTTCTTCAAGTGAGAGAAGTAAACTTTTGGGTGGTAAGCATAACATGGAAAACCAGACATAATCAGTTACAATAAAATAATGATATATTAGCAGTCTACAATTCCATTTGCAAGACGTGCCCTTTTTTAATATACAATGACAGGAAAAGAAGAAGAACTCTAAGAAGAGTTATCCTCTTATTGTGTAACACTGAGAAGTCAGAAATGTCTGTTTACAATGAAATTCCAGGTATGCACACATAGAGGAATAAATGTCATGTACTGACACATTCCGTGCCTTAATTAATGTCTCCCCTGATGGGGGAGAATTTTAGCATCTTTGCCAGGAGTTCAGGAGGCGAACGGGAACTTCCAACACTCTCTGCTTTCAGATAGTTGTTTATTAAGTCTTATCAGAGAAAGAGAGTCACTTGTGTGGCTCAGACATAGCACAGGCAGAGAATGCAGGAGAAGCCCGCATTATCAAGATCGGACAGTCTTTTTAAAGGTAAATTATCCAATTGAAACATAAAATGAAAGATATTTTCACTTTTCCACCAATGTTCAATAAATCACTTTGTCACGCTCACCGGAACTGCGGAATTTTTTATCCAATCACCTTAAACTACTTCTACTGCAAAATATGGAGGAATAGAAGAAGAAGAAGAAGAAGAAGAAACTTAGAGAACAACAACAATCCTCCATTTTGAAGTTTCTTACTTTTTATCTATTTACTATATTAACAAACCCAAAGACCCTAAATTTTCATCTTGTGATAATCTTACATAACATTCTATCATCTAGTTCACACCAGTGTAGATTCCAACTCTTCCCAAAGGGTAGGTAATTTTCTCCATGGGCGAAGGTCAAAAACAGTGTTGTCCAGGGGGGTAGAATTCTTCAAAACAGGCAGAGAGATATTCTCTGCATTCTGGATTCCAACAATGTACCAGGGGTTTATATTTTTCTTGTATTTGACCATAACAACTGGTGTTATACATTTACTTGATTTAAAACATGGGAGTAACTTCATCACTCTTAGAATTGCTCCTGGACTCATTAAGCATGTACACTTTACTTAAGCAGTGACATGAGGTGGCTGAAACATAACAGGTTAATTTGGGAAACAAAACATTTACATCTTCTCTGACCATCATAAATATATGCACCTTAGGAATGGATAGAGTACTGCCTGTACATCTCCATTTTAGTTTCTTGACTAATGAATGTTTCTATTGTACCATGAAGTTATATTTGTTGGAGAGATCTGAGCTCTTGCTGGGGTACTGGGGGATGTCCAGAAATTAGTTTTTAGTTCATTGGTGACAATGGAGGTGAGGGTGTCAGGGCTGAACGGAAGGAAGTTATGATAGATATCCTTGGGAAATTCAGTCCAGGTTTGCGACATTTTCAGTTACCATTTGCCAGGATGACAATCACTTTGGTTATTTTGGTTAAAATGTCAGAATGTTTTTTCCATCCAGGTCATTGTCCTCAGGAAGGTCTCCAACTGAATTGACAAGTTTTCAATATGTATTCTGGCATTTGCATCAGAGGTTTGGAATTATTTTGTGAAATTCCTGTTGAAGCCCAATAAAAGCCACAGTTAAAGAATATTAATTCTTAGCTGCTCTATTTAGCAAAACTGCTTGTTATTTGGGAGCTATATAAAATCTTTAAATTCTTCATTAATTTGGCATTCAAACTCCTGTAATCATTTTTTTTTACCATAAAACTTATTGTGCTAATTGAAATTTGCTTGCACAGCCACTTCAGATATTCTTAACACAATTATATTAAGCAGCTTGAAAAAGAAGAGGCATTATTGTTGTGAGCAAGTCAAGTCATTAAATCAACAATAGGTTAGCAAGGAAGGTGTGATGTCTGTGATGACATTAAGGTGAAAAGGAAAGTAATGATAATCTGAACAGCAACTGTGTAAACAATTCATATTTTATATTGTACTTAGGAAACCAATACAAATGTAATGTTTTCAGTGATAAAAATGGAAACAAATGCAAATAATAAAAAAGTCAGATGTAGTTCAGCAGAGAAAGAAAATGACTGCTGAAGCAGAGATGTGTGAACTCTAAGACTCTCATGCCCTTTTCAGTAAAGATTAATTTTATTTTCTTTCAACAGAGCTCTCTAGAATAAATCTAGATGTTTTATGCAGTAACTCTTGACAGATTTCTTTGCAGATTTCCGCACAACAAGCAATTTAAGAATTCTAAAATGAAAGCTTGTAGAGAAATGATTAGAAGAGTGGCCCCAGGAGATTGATTTTTTGAGTTTAAACTTTCTCTGCTACTAGTTAGCTCTTTTCTTAGGCAAATCATTATGGAATATGATCCAGAGCATCAGGTATTGAGTTTTTAGTCAAGCTATAAACTCCTACTGATTTTAGTAAGCATTGGGTCCTCATCTGCATGGGTCTGAAGACATTTAGTGAAAGACTTGATTAGAAAATGCATGTTCTTTGAATATTGCGGAAAATATTAGACATACATTGGATGGCAGTGCTGGATAATTATGCTCCCTCTACCTCTATTCACTAATACCATAATTTCCCAGCTCTGTGGGGTCCCGCAAGCCCACAGAACCTTGGGCATTTCGGTATTACAGTCAAGTGGCAAAGAGGCAGGAAGGAGATCCGCCTTTCATCCTGCTTGATGGTTTATTCCGTGCCTACAGCCGAAGTCTCAAAGCAAATCTGAAACCCGATCCCGAGGGCCCCAGTTTTATCCAGGGCCAGGGGGAAAGGTGGGATTAGGGAATGGGGACCAATGGGAGAATGCCAGGGGAGTGATGAGGCTTACAGCCAACCGGGAGATTCAAACCGGGACAGACCATACCAAGGAACAAAGCATCCCGCGGGGAGTGCTTCTGGTCGCCCCAACACAAAGGCCTGTTCACTGATCCCCACAACTCCTCCTTTTCAGTATTAGACAAAGAGGCCTCCCCCCAGGGCTCCCAAAACCCAACATCCCAAAAACTAAACATCCATAAAATAACAATAGCAATCACAAACACCCCCAACCCAGTGTCCCAACAAGTTCTCAAA
>VZTI01002967.1:0-22483 GCA_013397865.1 Struthidea cinerea | reverse complement strand
CCCGGCTTCTTCCCCTCTGGCTGTGTCGAGAACGCAGAAACCTTTTTTTTTCCCCGATGTTTCGACAGTGCCACTGCACAGGGAGGTGGCGGTCTTTAGGCCTCCGCTTACAGATGTTAACGCCATGCTGACCGTATCTTCTCACTTCTGAATTTGCATTCAGACATTCGATATACTGAGAACCTTCTTACAAATACATGAACTTTAACGTCACTTTCATGACCTTAGGTTATTACTTGTCTTATATACTCTGAAGCCTGAGGAAAATCATGCCTAAGTGTACACCTTAGACCAGAAGGAAACGTGTGTTTTTCTAGAAGCTGCCTATGCCTGATTCTCAGCATATTCTATCAGTGGCGAATTTGCATAGGACTTTTTCAGCAATGAACTGAAGACCCTTTACTTTCTATCCTGGTGTCTTTAGTGTTTGCTTCCCATTCACCCTTTATTTTCTGTCTCTAGTGTTTGCTTCACATTAAATCCCTGGCATCCTGGTGATATATAAAAGGCATTATATTTCCATTAAGGTAATTGCTTCTAACTGGATGCAAATTAATAACAAATGTCAAATGCACAACAAAATTGGCTATGCCAGCCATGTTCATGTGTACCCCATGTTTTCAAAGACCTGACACAATTCTGAAGGGTTACTCTTTCTTTCATGTAATATGTTTTCCTTTCACAAGGGTATGATGACATTTCTGGGTTTTTTGGTATAACTTCATGATTCTAAAAATCAGTTGTCATGATTTTTCAATCCATGCCTCATTTCTGTTGGCTATGCCTGCAGTCCTCCTATGTGTAGTACAAGACACACTGGGTCTATGAAGATAACATAATTCCAATATGGAGAATTTGCCTGTGCTCTTTATGGCCAAATACACACATCATTAGTCACATAGAGACAGAGGACAGTCCTTCAAGGTGAAGGGCTTAGAGAGATCTCTCTGAACCCTGGCAACCTTTTTTCTCATTGACTCTGGCATTTTTTTCTGCCTTAGTCACAGTGACTCCAGGAGGGTAAGTCTGAAAAAGTGACAGGGTCTAAAAATATAATGGTGAAGTCATTGTTTCACAGCATCTTTCAATTCAGATATTTTATATAAGAATGCCTCTCCTGGCCCTGAAGACTTATCATTCCTTTTTATCTCTTCCTCTAATGACTTGCCATTCCCTCTGTTTCACACATATTATCCTTATCTCTCTGCAGCTACAGGGAAGGGTATTCAGTCCACTCTCTTTGCTGGTTGCCATTTGGTTCCACTTCATGTTTGTTTTCCAGCAGCATTTTATAACACAGGCACACACAAAGGACAGCTAACCACGTATTAATGAAATTCTCCACTATGACAGGGATACAGTCCATGTAGTATACATGTCCATCACTCATTTCTCCATCTACCACTCCCACTCACCTATTCCTCAACCTTTCATGATCTGTAATGCTAAAGCAAAATCCTAAAACATGAGAAAGCAACGGCTAAACACAAAGAAGAAAAATCCATTTGCGGCTCCCTAATTCAAAGACATCCCCTCTGACTCAATGGGTCTCCAGGCCACAAAGCACTAAAACATAAAGGACCACTTTGATGAGATTATCAGCTATTGTTCTTACCCTCTTTATTTACTAGGCTCTGTCACAGTTGGGATATTGGTCCAGAATGAAATTTCCTGTTAATTACTCAGTTCTTCAAGTTACATAATTATGTTTCTAGAATGCAATTCAAAGAGAGTAGAATCTCAAGGGTGTCCTGCTCATATCACCCATTAATTTCTCCCCACTCTGGATCCCTGCTGATATTACTAATTTAAGAAACAAGTTCTACTACTGCAGTGTATATTCTTCTGACTGCTCCCAGAACTACAGTTTTTATGTGTTCCCAATACTAGCCTAATAGAGCTTGTGTGCTCCTCAAGTTTGAAAGGACCATAACTAGATGACCCTGCTACCCTAGGGGAAGGTGACCAAAAAAACCCCAAAAAACCCAAACAAAACAATAAATTAAAGCTAAGACCATTCACCATGTAGGGACAATAAGCACATGTGGTAAAATGAAAATAAGAAATTCTAAACCCAAACAGACTTGAAGATTAAGAACCCATTTTTTTAATTACCATCAAATGCAAACAAAAATTCCTGTCTTCATCCAGTAATGTGGCTAACAGTGACAACCCTTGAAACACTTCCCATGTACTCAAGCATGCCAAGGCCTGTTTTCTTCTAAAGAACTAATAAAACAAGCACAGATTACAGCTTTTCTTCCACTTAGGTTTTGGTTTGGTTCTATTTCTTTTCTTTTTTTGTCCTTTTTTTTTTTACCTCAGTGAAGTTTTTTTATTAAAATAAACATGCCATAGATCTGGTCAATTAACACCAGAACTAATCAAATGTTCACCTTACTGATCAGCAGGCCTCGTTCTCAACAGCTTTGAGTAATTTCGGCTGTTAAGTTACCTTGTACACGTCTCACTGCAGTTTGAGCAAACCCAAACCCCAGCAGGTTTCTCTTTACTTACCACCTCCATAGAGCTGGATGTCTGCTGATCCCTGCTCCTAGTTGCTCGGTGCTGGCCTTCTGTGCTAGTCTTGTTAACCACACAGTTAAATGCCAGATGTTACAAACTACTAACCTCCAACAGCATACAAAAGTTAAAGCTGTTACTCTATTCCCTATTTCAAAAGCAAATCAACAAAATCTTGATTGCATTTTCAGTTCCAAAGCAGAAAAAAACCTGCACCATAAAGACCAAGATTTAGTTTTAATACACTCGTTATGGAAGCCAATCCTTTCTGGGACCAAGGCAAGCTGCAGGCAAAATAGATGAAATGTATCCTTCCTGAATGTGCCCAAACTGCATATACACAGTCTCATGAGCCTCTGAAGCCCGATTCCTGACTTCCTAACTGTATGACAGCAGAAGTGACTGACCTCATTTACATATTGTGGGGAAATTCAGGCACCAGCCAGCCCTTCCAGTGCCCCAGGCAATCTGGACAACATACTGACCTGAGATGGTGCTACTCTGGCACCGGACCATGGACTGCACAGCTGCAAAGCACGTACTGCAAAAACATGAACTACAGCACAACACTTACACAGTGAACAACTCTTCAAAACCTTTTTGTTCCCTTCCATGGGAAAACAGCCAGCCTATCCAGCTAGCACCCAAATGCTACTCCTGCTCTAGAAAGACGGCACAAACAGCCTTATCTAGAGGCAGTCCCTGCTTCACCTTCACACCTCTGATGAATAACAGGAAGGCAGCACCACTTAAGGAGAGCACCTCTCCATGGT
Source organism: Struthidea cinerea (assembly GCA_013397865.1). Lineage (NCBI taxonomy): Eukaryota > Metazoa > Chordata > Aves > Passeriformes > Corcoracidae > Struthidea > Struthidea cinerea. Next base: position 19,187 of record VZTI01002967.1, on the reverse strand, counting down.
GTGTTGCACAGTGCTCTGGCTCTCAGCCTACGTGTTGCCTGGGTGCCACTGTCAGCGCCTGTGTGGCAAAAAATGAGTTGCCTGCCAACCCAAATTTACCTGGAAGCATGTCACATCAGTGTCTGGGGTGTCAACAGCCAGGGAGATGGCAGATTGCAGAGCAGCTGTGCATGCACGATGTGTCTGAGGACACTTTGTCCCTCCACAGGTTCCAAACACGTTTCTGGCTGGAGTGGGAAGCAACATTTAGAGTCATCATATTGTTCCCTCCCTCGTACCAGAAGTCACAGACAGCACTATCACACAAGCAGGAAAGTGTGGAGGGCAGAAAACACGCAGAAGTGCTGCGGTGTTGTGGGGAGGTGTGAGCTGCTCAGCATCACTCCGTGTGAGCTGCTCACTAGTCTGAGCAGCCAGGATTCCGTGCAGATGGAGAGGTTGCTATGAAGAGAGAGTGTGGTGGCACCCTTCCATGGTGGACTTCACCAGTAAATGGAGGTCAAAGTGAGGCACTCCCGATTCAGGAGGAGACAGTTTCTTTGGGGAGCCACAGATGATGCAGCTTCTGCTAATGTTGTTTGCCTTTCATGGACAGTTTGTCTCAGGGCCTGAGGTGTCCTCAATCTCCCATTAATGACTACATTCAAACTATGCCAGCGTGGTCAAGAACACAATTTTTCAAGTGGCTTGGATTAGTTCTAGAAGACCAAATTACTTTGGGATTGAAATAATTCTATTCTTTGATATCTGACTGACTGAGGACTTTTTCATTGTGTGTGAAAAAAGTAAAAATGCATTGACCTAATAAACACACACAGAGTAAAGAACAAAGTCCGTATTTTTTTCATCATTAGCTGTTCTCAGAAGGGTTTTGGCCCCCTGCATTTTTGCTGACTTTTTTTTCCTTTCCCAGAAAGGATTTCCTTCCCAGTGCCTCCTAACTATGGACATATCCAAGTTTCAGACTATAGATTTTCAATTGCAAAATTACACGCCATGGCAATGAAGAAGGGAGGACACAACAGGTGCCCCAACCCTTAACCAAGGGTACAGGGAGGAGTGTACAACATTCCAGGAAGCTGAGTCTTTAGGGACAGTCATCCGTTGCCCTACCCTATTTGTTCTGCTCCCTATAGATGCTCACTCATACCCTGAATTTAGAAGGCCTTACATGACCTCAGGATACTCAGGAGCCTTAACAGCAGTAGCAGCAGCAACATTAGTATTCTGTAGGCTGAGGCTTGTTTTGCTGAGCTGCAACAAGTTTGTAGTTTGGTAGGTATCACTTTAAAATTCCTTAGCTAAGTGTTATAAGTTGCTAAACTGTGCTGGCTGGTTGGATCACACAAGTGTTATTACCTTTGCAACTCAGATGAAAGATGAAGTCACTGAGGACAAGTAAGGCATGGGTGTAGCACTGTAATAGGAGTGTAATCATGGTTGCAGGGAGCATTTATACCTCTTTCCTGTGGAACACGTTATGTGGGAATGCAGCACATAACGTAAAGGCCCTCCCCTAAATCTCTCTGGAAATTGCCATCTGAAGCAAGGAGAGGGGCTCTGGTGCCCAAGTGTAACAGCTGTACTTCCCCCAGCTGTCTAAGAGTGACTGACCACAGCACTCAGCTACAGCAGGTAGAGCAGCCCAGCAGCCACATTCGTGTGGCTGGGTCTCATGCTAATGCCTGCTAACAATGTTGCTTGAGAACAACTACCGTGCTACCTCTTCTTACTGCAAACGTACCTAGATATAACCCACAGCTTATTTTCGTAGGAACAAGTATTGGCAGGTCCTAAACTGCAGATGGGAACGTTTGATAGCGGGTGTAGTGCCAGCCCTTGGCTGTGGTTCCTCTGACTTCTTGCTTACGCCAAGTGGTCTTAATAGATAACTGCAAAAGTTGGATAGATTTTGGTATCTGAAGGGAAGCATCTTGCAGGAAGGGCTCAGACTGCAGGTTTGTGATGTAGTGTGGCCTGCTGGGGTGCCCATAAGGTGAGATGGATTGAAGGCATTCATATGAAGTAGACCTTACAGTGGTGCCGTCTCCAGAAGTATCTCCGGAGATCCTCATACTACTTTCCTTCTCTTTTAATGAATAATGAATTCTACCTCCCTCCAGTCTCACTGGGAAAACCAAACTGCATGTAAAAGTCTGTGTAGTGTCTTCTCAGTGAAATTTTTCCACAATATCCTATATCTAAAACAGGATTATTTCCCTTCCTCATTTGCTCAGCTGGAGGTAAAACTCCCACTTCTGCCTGTTAGGTAATCCTTCGCCACATTTTTTCTTTGCCTGAGTACATCTATTCATTCTTTTTAAACTATCTGCTCTGACTGCAGAGCAGCTCTTTTCAAAATTGCCAAATACACCTTAACTTTCCACAATATTTTTCCTGCATGTATTTCTTTCACATAAAGAAGAATATTTGTTCCAAGTAGCAATTCTACATCACTAAACTTGGTCTATGTCTTTGCTGCAAAATCATAAAAAAAAAAATAAAAATCATAGTTTCTCTCTCTGCCATGAAATTTCTGAAGTTACTTCAGAAAAGTTTCTAGTAACTTTCTAAGTTACTAGATTGTAATTAGAGACCCACATATACTTAGTAGTCCTTTTTGGAAATGGGAACAGGGTAGCAGCTGCTGGGAGAAAATCCAGGCAGAAAACTGGGATAGTGGCCATTAACCACCTCAATTTTGCCACCAACAAATGTGAATGAACACTCTGTGAAGGCACAAATGAGAGCTGGAATATTTACATTTTCTCCAGTGAAGATTACTGAAGTAAATGTGTTCAAAATAACAAGAATAAGCAACAATGATTTTCTCATTTTGCTGACATGTCATGGTCTGTGCTTTTCCTCTGTCTATATGCAATGAAGTCTCTAGGCAACTGCTAAATTTCATATCTTCCCAGCAGTTGCTATCTTATTACACTATGCAGTCAAATCAGTGGAAAGGTTCATTCACTGATTTACATATACAGGATTAAGTCTTCAAAACATTTTACTTTCATTTGGCAGTTTCTGAAGGTATATCTGCAATACCCACATCCACTCCAATTTGTTTAATCCCTGTATCCTTACTTTGGCAAGATTGCCAAACAGAACCTTGAAAGTCACTATTTGATTAGTTCTTCTCTCAATTATTTTACCCTTAAAGCATTACAGAACTCAGGTGCAGTTTTACTGCAACCTTTTTTTTTTTTTTGGTATTTTATACTTATGGGGCGGTGGTCACAATTTTTCCCTTCATTGCATTTATTAATAGTTTCACATTCCCTGAAACACAACCTTATAGCAAATGTAAAACAATCTGTCATCTTATATATATTTTAGTATTTACAAAACAGCCATTGTAATGAAACCATGACATAGAAATAAAATTACATCTCCCTAAAACTGCCTACCCATACAATCTGAATTCCTGGTACTAATATATACTTAAACACTGTATTCACGTTACATGTTACATCAGGTAATACCAAAGGGCTGGCTGTGGTGTAGTCTCCCTGATTCTTAAATAATCACAAAAGGCAACGGATAATTCACTTTTTTTCATAATCAGTTACAGATTAATGAAATATTATTTCAGAGCTCTGCCCTGTTCAGCACATTACAACATCTTCCACCAGATATCAGTATTGATTGACTCCTTCCTGGTCCTTTAGGAATGACCTATGGCCTACCTCTCCCCTTGTTAAAACTCAGGTTGTCACAAAGTGCTCTAGTTTTTATCATAAAAGCATTTCCTTATTTCAGTGATTGCTGTAAAATGCACAAGTAATAACTAGGTGGGTTTTATTTAGACTAGGAAGAGGATTCCAAATTCAGAGGCTTTAGCTAAACCTTTGTGTAGCCATATTCTGTGAGATACATTAAAAAATCCAAACAGTAATATGGTTTAAAATTCTACTACTTTTAGAGAAAATATATAACAAGATAATACTTTCTGGGAACTAGGAGCATAATTACTAAACTGCGATGCTAGTCCTTGCAAATCTTAAATTACCAAAGATAATTTCCATAAACAACAGAAGTTTAGGAGATTGCTTCCTTTTACAAAGCTGCAGTTCTGTAACATAAGGTATCAAATGGCTATTTACTTCAAAATAAAATGGAACATGAAAAGAAAATAGCTTGATTTACTTAATAATTGGTAGAAAAATTCATATGGAAAACAAACAAAAAGAAAACACCCCACACAGGGCAGCAGGGTAACTTTGCCTCCCTTGTACTGAAATTCCAGGAAGACAAAATAAACTAACTGTATGTTCATAAATCGTCAGATAATAACAAATTGCTTATGTTTCTATAAAAAATGCAATAGGAGGTTGTATGAGACACTATTTCACTAGACTTTAGCGTTTTAGGAGGTAAAACACATGGTCAAAGGAACCGGTTCTTAATCCATATTCAGAGCTGAAAAAGGAGTTTGTGTTACTTCCTCCTCTTCAAAATCAATTTAAACTGTCAAAATAGCTTTAATTAGTCAGATTTCAACTTTGACCCCAAGAAAACCCTCTAAAGAATCAGACTGAGTTGTTGCTGTAACATTTATGTCAAAAGGAAATTTTTAATTTGCAAGGAAAAACAAAAGTTTCTCCCTTCAGAGGTCTCTCCAGCAGCAGCACACTGGATTTATCGCCTCTCCTTTAACTCAAATCGCGTGTTTGCCGCAGGAAACTCTCCCGAACGCAAGTACCTGCTCTTCTCCCCCCTCACCGAGGAAACTGGGCGATTTGGTGGCAGAAATTCCGAGGAAAATACACTTTTGTTAGTCCAAAGAAACACAAATCGAGCACACCGAAGGGCTCCCCGGCCGTGCAGCGGGGCGGGCTCTGCAACGCACCAATCACCGCGCGGCTCCGCTCTAAAAATACGAGCATCTGACCCGGGCCAGCCCAATTGTGTTCGCCTGCTCCGCAAAGGAAGTCGCCACGATGTCCGAGACCGCTCCCGCCGCCGCCCCCGATGCGCCCGCGCCCGGTGCCAAGGCCGCCGCCAAGAAGCCGAAGAAGGCGGCGAGCGGCTCCAAAGCCCGCAAGCCCGCGGGGCCCAGCGTCACCGAGCTGATCACCAAGGCCGTGGCCGCCTCCAAGGAGCGCAAGGGGCTCTCCCTCGCCGCGCTCAAGAAGGCGCTGGCCGCCGGCGGCTACGATGTGGAGAAGAACAACAGCCGCATCAAGCTGGGGCTCAAGAGCCTCGTCAGCAAGGGCACCCTGGTGCAGACCAAGGGCACCGGCGCCTCCGGCTCCTTCCGTCTCAACAAGAAGCCTGGAGAAGTAAAAGAAAAAGCCCCCAAGAAAAGGGCGCCTGCAGCCAAGCCTAAGAAGCCGGCGGCGAAGAAGCCCGCCAGCGCCGCGAAGAAGCCTAAGAAAGCGGCGGCGGTGAAGAAGAGCCCTAAGAAGGCCAAGAAGCCGGCGGCCGCCGCGGCCAAGAAAGCGGCCAAGAGCCCCAAGAAAGCCGCAAAGGCTGGCCGCCCCAAGAAGGCCGCGAAGAGCCCGGCTAAGGCCAAAGCGGTGAAGCCTAAAGCAGCCAAGCCTAAGGCAGCCAAACCCAAAGCGGCCAAGGCAAAGAAGGCGGCGCCCAAAAAGAAGTAAATTGTATCAGAAGAGTTCTGCTCTACGTATTTTGTTATCCAACGGCTCTTTTAAGAGCCACCCACATTTTCCCTAAAGGAGCTGATCCACCGAGGTCGTCTGTAACCTGCAGCACGGATCGAGTAATTCGTAAGTCGTCTCAAGAGGTCAATTGTGTTTTGTATTTTTTGTTCCCTAGTATTACCAAAAGAAGTACTGATGAGCACGGTATAGCGCGGCGGCTTTAGGGAAGTGTAGACTTTTTTTCTTCCTCCGAGTGATTACTTTGACTACCAGGAAACAATGTTTTATAATGATTTGATAAAAAATCGGATGTATGTTTTTTTAAAGATTGTATTTTGTAACAAAATAATGCAATTGCCAGGCACGCTACTACTGAGCCATGTCTAATCTATTGTATTATTTCTCTTAAGGTATCTCCGTAAATGCCTTTGTCTGTTTGGGGGAGGAGGGGAGGGTTTCTTTACGGACACAAAAACAGCCCTGAGCTGAGCTCTCCCAATCCTTTTGTTCCCGATAAGAAAGAGCTTTAAGTCTTGAAAAAGCCCGCCTTGCCCAAGGATTGGCCAGCGGAAGTCCCCGCCCGCTTCCCTTCCCCCTCCTTTCCCCGAAGACGATTACGCCTCTTATCTCTGGAACTGTATCAGCCACTCGGAAAAGAAAGAGGCGGAAAAGCGGGGTGGGCCGGGAACACTCAATGAATACTGTTGCTATGTTCTCCGACGTTAAGACCTAAAAGGAAAATATTCCATACCAGGAAGAACTTGTATGGGGAGAGGACGTTTTGGCCAGACTTTGTTAACGAAAACATGGAAAGCGTTGCTACTGTATCCAAGCCACAAATAAAATATAACATAAAACACGAGTTGAGTTATTAATACAAAGTGGCCTTAACTGTTGTTTGGATAACTCAGCTCTCTTAGGATCTTGTGGGTGGCTCTGAAAAGAGCCTTTGGGTTTCTCTTGGTAAAACTTCGCGGGCTTTGTCCTTCAGCGCTCACTTGGCTTTAGCCTTGTGGCTGTCGGTCTTCTTGGGCAGCAGCACGGCCTGGATGTTGGGCAGCACGCCGCCCTGCGCGATCGTCACCTTGCCCAGCAGCTTGTTGAGCTCCTCGTCGTTGCGGATGGCGAGCTGCAGGTGGCGGGGGATGATGCGCGTCTTCTTGTTGTCGCGGGCCGCGTTGCCCGCCAGCTCCAGGATCTCGGCCGTCAGGTACTCCAGCACGGCCGCCAGGTACACCGGGGCGCCGGCGCCCACGCGCTCCGCGTAGTTGCCCTTGCGCAGCAGCCGGTGCACGCGGCCCACGGGGAACTGCAGCCCGGCCCGCGACGAGCGCGACTTGGCCTTGGCGCGCGCCTTCCCGCCCTGCTTCCCCCGGCCGGACATCTTGCCTTGCTCGCTTCCCCTGACAGGACCCGGCAGCAGAGCGCAGCCGGCACTCGGCGCGCCCCGGCTCTGCTCTCGCTTTACTACCTCGCCCCTTCGCTGATAGGTTGAGAAGTAGGTCTTGTGTGGGCAGCCAATGAGTAGGCGAATCGAATTCTGACCAATCAGACGCGACTACTGTGGAGTGATGACGTATTTTGTGTTCTGACCAATGAGAACACGCAAAGCTGATACCTTCATTTGCATATTAGAGCTATAAATAGGTGGCAGGCAGCCGCTTTCCTCACTCCGCTTTTCGCTTTATCGGACAGCGGCTGCGTGGTCTTCAGGAGCAGAGCAGTTGTCGCGATGCCCGAGCCGGCTAAATCCGCCCCCGCGCCCAAGAAAGGCTCTAAGAAGGCGGTCACCAAGACGCAGAAGAAGGGTGACAAGAAGCGCAAGAAGAGCCGCAAGGAGAGCTACTCGATCTACGTGTACAAGGTGCTGAAGCAGGTGCACCCCGACACGGGCATCTCGTCCAAGGCCATGGGCATCATGAACTCCTTCGTCAACGACATCTTCGAGCGCATCGCCGGCGAGGCGTCGCGCCTGGCGCACTACAACAAGCGCTCCACCATCACGTCGCGGGAGATCCAGACGGCCGTGCGGCTGCTGCTGCCCGGCGAGCTGGCCAAGCACGCCGTGTCCGAGGGCACCAAGGCTGTCACCAAGTACACCAGCTCCAAGTAAATACCTGCTACAAATACCGCTTAACCCAAAGGCTCTTTTAAGAGCCACCCACTTTTTCAATAAAAGAGCTGTACAATCAAGTAAGAAAAAAACACTTTAATTTATTATTCTGTCATCTTTAAGGGGGTTTATTTTGGTTGGCTTTTTTGGAGGGTTTTTGGGTTTTGCATGCGACTTGGGGGTTATTTTGATAAACTACTGGTCTCCGGTTTATTGTCTTAATGAACATTCACTAACTGCAATAGATATGTAAGTAAAGGTGTTTTAAATCGGCTGGGGGTGTTGGTGGGGTTTTCTCTGCTGATGCTGGTTTTCCTTAATTTATCGTGTTATACATCTTGTAAACTGAAAGATAGAAATCTTTCTGGATTTTTCTAGTCAGGAGAGAATCGAAGTTATTACTAATGGATGCTCATCCACATACTGCACTGCTATGGTAAGATCTCCCACTTGATGGTGCTCAGTCTTTGGGGTTTGGGGTTTTTGTAGCAGACGTGAGGGGTGAGTACAATGTACTCTACTAGAAAAGAATTTATGTAGCAACAAGCGACATTTATCTTAAGCTGTTGCTGATAGCCCAAGGATAAATACACCTCAGAAGTACTTTAAAATCTCCTTTATCTTCATAATTTGTCTTAATAATTCCGCTATCCATGTGATTTTTTTTTTTTTGTTATAGTAACTTGCCTAGGTTCTCCCTGTGACTGCTTTAGGTTCCCCTTGCAACTAAGAAAACACGTGCATTTTTTTTTTTTTTAACCTATCTGTCCTTTTTGCATTTATCTGTCACTAGTTGTACTAAAACTATGAAATACTAAGGAACTAGATACTCTGGGCTGGCTTTGTAAGCTATTAGAGTTTATCATAAAGCTACTCATTAGGCTCAAACTACAGGCCTTCTGAGTCACTCCATCACGTTCTTGGATAATTATATGCCACTACAGATGCGGATCAAAGCCATTATCGCTTTCAAAGTGGATCTGAATAATCCTAAACTGCAAGTATATATTGTGAACTTCTGAACATAATTCATACAGGGACCACAGAACCACCAAAATGAACTTTCTAGTACTCACTTGCAGGTTGTTTGGTAGTATAGGTAATGAGACAGGTACCAGGTCTCTCATAAATCTGTCACCTATTATCTAATAAAAGTTAATTTCAGTTTGAGGGTTCATGGGGATTTCTCAGATTGGATTTCAGATATCCAGTGGGAAGAGGCTCTCTCCAGCCTCTTCTTCATCATCTCGAAATGCTGGTTTGACATCTCTCCAAGTGCTTTGGTGCAAACTCTGAAACATAGGTTGTTTATTCTGGGTATCTGTATATGTCTAATACCTTAAAAGATTAACAAACCATGGTGTATTCCAGTCTCTAGGCTTTTTATGTGTACCTGGGTTACTAGAAAAGCACAAAGAAGTGCTCATATTTTGACAGTGAAGGTGGTCACCAGAACAATTGGTCGGTGGCTATTCTGCATAATCAGTCATGTGAAAATACCCCAGTTCAAACTACAGCTGTCAGGGGCCAGCCCTGCTGCCTGATTTGAAGTAGGAGCTTAGTGATGCCTTTTGGCCTCCCAGCTCCTAAGTGTTTGTTTTGCCTTTCCTGCCTCTGTGTGCTGCTCCCTGTTGCACACTTCATTAGCAGCCATCACAGAAATTCGGAGGAATTTTTTTAATAGATTATTTCAGTGTGCGAAATTGTTTCTAGGCCCATAAAAGCCTTTACTCAACAGAAAACAGAATGTTGCTGATTGCTTCTTTCAATTTCAGTGTGAATGATGAGGCATATTAGGGGGCTCTAATGTGAACATAGCATTTGACATCCAATACGATTGTAACACAACTATTATTTTTCTAACAGGGCTGAGAACGAAGTCTCTCATCTAACAAAGAGCTACTACCGTGGAAACTTTTTTGAACTTCTTCTTTTCACCAGAGGTAAAAGTAGTAGGATTTAAGCTGAGTAAAAATAACAAAACTTAAAAATTTCATGCCACAATAGGATGAATGTTCAAAACCACTAGTGCAAATACTGTGAATATAAAATCATACAACAGCTTATTCTTCTGTAATTCACGTCCTTTACTGTTCTTTCCTATTTATTTCAGAGTAGTGCTCTTTGTGTTCTTAAAGACACCCTACCCAGGATGACCTTACCCAGCACCAGTAGGAGGGCACAGTGTTCAGATACATCATCCTGGTATAGCAGGTGATTTTGCCGCTGCCACCTAGACCATGAAGGAAATAAGCAGATGCCACCTCAAACAGTTTTTCTGCCCTAGGTTCCTCCTTGAAGATGAGTTTCCAACCTACTGAGTAAGTGAGTAGTTTCTTTATCCAACATGCAGAGCAGATAGAGCTGGGTGCCTCCAAAGAGGAACTGCCTACACCAGATCGCAACCCAAGTTTTATCTGTGCCACCCATCACCCAAACCCCAAATCCCATCATTTAATTCTTGGTGGTGGTCCCTTCATGTCGTATTGGTTTTTTTGGTGACTGGGCTGGCCACCTTCTGAAGTTATCTCATTCTCAGGATTGTTTCCTTGGTCCATCTTCATTCTGCTTCTGTCTTGACAGTTTCAGCTTGCTCTGTGTCTGTGGCATTAGTTTTATCAAAAGGTTTACACTCTCATCAGCTCGTGTGCCCTAGGGCTCCAACTTGTTGATCTTCTAGTGCAAAGGAAAGTTATTAATCCAAACCATTCTCTAAACTGGCAAGTGCCTGAATGCATAATCTTTAAACAGGCCCTTCATGTTGTCATTTAATCTACCCTCCATGTTTATCTTCAAAATACCTCTTGATTCACAGCAACTGAAATATAGGGAATACTTACACTTGGTAATACAAACATTTTTGTCAAAGTTTTTTTTGTATCTTAAATGATCAGAGTGCCATTACAGTTTAGTCCTCTAGTAAATAACCAGCAAAAAAGAATACTGAAGAGCAACACAACCAGTTACAAAAGTTTACCCTATTTTATTTTTAATAGAATAATAAAGTTAGTATCACTCCTGGAAGGACATATCTCTTCTCTAGATGACCATGCCTACAGTAAAATTTATGTTTATTCATCATCATGTTTAAGAAAGAAAACACGCTGTCTTTTTATTTCTGCAAAAGTGAAATACACTAGCTGGGCAAACAAATAACTGTATTCTCTAGTTAACTGACTGAATAGTGAGTCAGAAATGAGAAATAGACGCCATAAACCTGGACCAAAACCTGAACAAATCACACACTGTCTGTAGCAATTTTTTGCTAATTCCTGGGGGTTTTTTTGTTTGGGGGTTTTAGGTTTTGGGGTTTTATTTTTTGTTTGGTTTTCTTGGGTTTTCTTTATGTTTGTCTTTATTAATGAAGTAAAGCAATATCTGCTCACAAACCTGAAATCAATTTTTTTAATGGCCGCAGAATATGCACCACAAACCTGACACCCAGGACAAATTATTGCAATTAGTTTCTTAGAGGCTTTCTTTTCCATTTTAAATAGAAAAGAATTTATTTTAAAATAATTATGGTTTCAGGAGAAAGTATTGACTGCAGCTCGGGAAAAATACACACTTTGATGTAATGTTTTCAGCCAGTGATGAAAATCTGCCCAGACACGTGCATAAATGAAAAAAAATTGAGACTTCAGGTTCCAAAAGTCTGGTCTTAGGGTTATGCCATTCAGAGAACAGCACAGCTCAAACCATGATACAAATCTCACTGGAGAAGAGGGCTGAAAGTAGATGGGAAGGCAGCTGGGAACAACTCCCTTCCCAACTCACACAACTATAAGGAAAAGAGAAGCATTACAATGAGCAGAGGCAGCTCTTTCCTCAAGGACTGGTGTCACAGGACCAGAGGCCTACGTAGGTGGAAAAGGTGTTCTGGGTTTTGGGTTAGGTTTCTTTCATGGCTACAAAGAATGAAATTATTTGACAGCAGTCCCATTGAAGTGGTTGTTCCAAAAGCATTCCTTGTCAAAAACAATAGAAGGTGTTAATCAAAAATGTTCATCCTTTCGTTTTTAACACTGAAAATCTCAGGAACCAATTCTGGACATACTTGCATTTTACATTGTCAGGAAAATTAATGCATAAACACCAAAGGTTTATGTCCAAAAAGGAGACAGAGGAGTCCTGTTACTTTATTCAAATAAAGGGAGAGGTCATGGGCATTTCCCATGGGGTCTCTCAAGTTGTTGGAGGATGCAGCCTCCATTTTATTCCAATTTCCTGGCCACGTTTCCCTCTCTCTTTCCCCATTGTCTGAGGTACTTGAGAGGTACAGACTTCCCCAGCTGCCTAGTAAAGACCCCCCTCTAATGTGTAGTCCCGCCCCCCTTAGTTTTCTTTTTCCTTCTGTCTCTGTTCTTTTTCTCTAAATCCAGGGATTTAACACAGTCTCGAGTGAGTAACAGTCTATGTCAAGCAGTGGAATTCCTATGGAATTTATGGTTCCTCCCATCGCTTCTTTCGCCTCTCGGTATCTGGCTTTATCTACGGCAGGCCCACAGTTTGTTTGTAAAGACACCTTCTTCTTATTCCTTTCAACACCTAGAAAATAAGTAGATTGAAAAGAGTTACAGAACAGATTGGAATTGTAATCACACATAAAATCCACAGGTTTTTTTTGTGCCTGTAATCCTACTTATATTGCATGTAGATTATTTCACTTGCAAAGGTCATAGGAAAATGGAAGAAATAATTCCTAAAATAAGAGCGCACACAGAGAGTTACATCTGAAATTTGGACTTAAAACAGATTAAATGACATTGACCTCCCTTTGTGTGCAGCATCAGAGCTGTGAAGAAATACACACATCTCTGGTATGCATCCTCTTTCCCTTTTGTAGCAAATAGCAGCCACTGCAGCAGTAAACAATCTGAAAACTCCACATGATCAAGTTGTTTTGTTTTTTTTCCTTATGCTCTTGGGGCACAGCAGGGGGTTAGTGTCTTTATTCATCCCAGTTAAAAAAGAAAACAAAAATTACCACAGGAATGGCATAGGCCAAATATTTCAACACATCAAAATATGTTTTAAACAGAGCTGCCTCCACCTGTGCTCCAAGCATCAGCAGACTGGACCGACTGCATCACAGGCAAACCTGGGTGCCTGGACTCAGCTGAGCTGGCTGAGGAAGCCGAGTTTATCTGAGTCGGTTCTGCTCTCTACATGCAGGGGCTTTTGAAATTGCTGCTACAAATCCCGTGGAAGAGTGAAATGGTCACACTTCACAGGCATATGTAGCTGCTGGAGTTTTAGCCTTAAGTGATACTTAAATTTTATGCAAATCCTCATAGGATATGTGTGTGTTGTACTTCAGACTTACCATAGCAGCTCACATTTCTCAGCAGGAAATGACATGCTATAAAGAACAGGGGGAAACACCAGGAAACTGCAAAAGACCTGGGATTAATTTACAGCATTTATCTAAACTGAATAGTGTCTGCTTTTCTGCTTCACCCTACAGGTTTGTTTCTTGACAGTGGAAGAGTGAAAAATACTTTGACTGAGGGCTGGGGCGAAACTGGAGGGGAAATACCTTGTTTCTTGATTTAAAAATAGAGGGCCCTGCTCTGGCCTTCCAGGAGATATCTGGTCCTTTTCTTTCCCTTCTCCCCACTGTTCCCAGGGACCTCTTGCTGTGCAGGGGGTTGGAGGAAGCCCCAGAGCAGCATAACCTGATGAGCCCCTAACCCCTAAACACCCCCATTCCCACTGTGAAGTCCTGCTCCATGCCGTGTTACTCCGCCATTTCCATCCTCCCGGAGGTGAATTAGTCCTTAAATCACCGTCCCTGGCACCGGTGCAGGGAGCAGGAAAAGATCTGCTTGTCACGGCCAGACCAACAAACCCAAAGCGTTTCGTTGTCGCTGGAGAAATGATGGTTCCTGGTGGGAACCGTCCACTCTGTTACTCACCTACCCCCCGGGCCCTGCTGTACTTAAGCAACAACGGGATAATTCAGCTGTAGCCGAGCTCTACTCCTTAACGTGCCCAAACTAAACTCGTGCGATTAAATCACAAAACGCAAAACAAAGGAAAAACCAAAACCAAACCAGGCACGAATTCACATGAGATTCATTCGTTTTAAGGCGCAGCCAGCTCGTCAATCCGGGAGCCACTGTGCGCCCCGCCGTTCCAGCCTGGGCACAGACTCCTTTACTCGAGCACGGGGGGGTGAAGAGGGGGATACGGCATCGGCGGCAGGGGGACCCCCCGGCAGGGGCGGGGCGGGCGGCGTGGGGGGTTGGTGATGCTCCGTCCCGCTGGAGGTGCTAAGTGCTCCCATTAACCCGAGGAGGCATTTTTACCTTCCTCTCCCGTTCTGCTGTTGCCAAAACAAGTTATTGTCAAAGAAATATCCGGGAGACCATCTGTGCCGGCTATAGGAGACTTCCGGTGTTCACACCGGCACTGTTAGGAAATACATATATTTTCAAAACCATTCTGCCCACTTAGCCCAGTTTTGGTAAACCACATCTATAAAGCATCTTCACAAGAGTGTCTGGCTGTACAATATACATTCGAGGTCCTGCGGCCCTTCATAATCTAGACCTCATGTAGCCCTATCTTTATTTTATGACTTTATTTCCCATGCATGTAATTCGAAACTACAACTGCATAATGACTAAACACATTCTTTAGCAGAAAAAAAAAATAAGAGGAATAACTACAATAATAATTATTAATTATGTATCTTCTTGACTATTACCATTGTACTCTTGATATCAGAGCATTATTTTATAAGGGAAAGAAACCCATTAAATTGTTCTGTTGGAGGTTTCTACAGTCTACAAACTAGAATTTTATCCCAGTCACACATCTGAGTGATGCACCCACGGTTTTTCTTAGAAGTCTTTCCCATTGTTTGCTACAATCCAATATGCAGAGGACAGTTTCGTTATGTGGAACAAGGTGACGCAGAGGGGAGATTAGTGTAGACTTCCTTCCCCTGTGGAAGGGTAAATTCATCACCAACTCATTTTTAGGAAAATTAAACTCAGTGAACCAGGTCACAGATGTTAACTCACATCTCTTTTTCCCTATACTGGAGGAGAGAGATGGGGAAAACCACAGTCATGTTGAAAACTGCTTCCGTTGCTGCAGTGCTGCGAACTGCAAAAAAAGAGCCCCATGAAGTCAAGAAGCTGCTGGCCTCTGTGGCCAAGAGCCTGCACGAGATGCTAAGAGAAAAATAAGCCAGGAGGAGCCCCACTAAAGCCAGAAGGAAATCGGAAGCCAGCAGGGCAGCACCAAACCAGAGGAACAAACTTTAAAGCAACACTGTGACCTGCTGTGAGAGCAGTTTTTCTAAGAACGACTGGCTTTCTCCCAAAAGGAAGTGCCGGCTCGAAATTCCCCACACCCCAGGGAGAAGAGGGTGTGGATCCAGTGATAAGTGCCAGAAAAAAGAAATTAAAAGCGATAGCGCTCTTTCCAGTGTAACGCAGTGATCACCACCGCAGTGGCACATCACATCAGACCACTCCCTGAGAACACCGGCAACTCCCCCCTGCCTGAAACTTTTTCCTAGTGTTCTACAACTCTGCCAAGGAAGGCCGGTGGGACTCCTTCATATACGAGTGTTAAAACGCAGCAAAAATGGATCAGTCAGGGGCCCGAGGCGAGGAACACCCGCTCCTGTTGTGAAACAATTTGTTCAAGGTCACTGCCAGGACCGCGTGATTTTATTCAGGGTCCTATTTTTTGTGAGCAAGGTTTGCTTCCCTTCCCACTCCCCTTTCTCTGAAATATGCCGTTGCAACAGTGATCAGCTCCTATTTAGTAGTCGCAAAGAAAACAAAACAATCCAGGCCGCTAATAAGACTTTAATGTTGTCCTCTCATACGTACTGAACAGAGCACTTGCAGCAAAGTCGGAGCTGGTTGGCCAGGACATGTGACATTTATACCATTATAAAACCCCTACTTGCCACTGCTAACGCATTGAAAATGTCAGTGTTCTCAAAGCACAAAAATACATTAGACAATTAAGAAATTCTAAAAAGGCATTAATGAGGAAAATTAATCTCGGTGAAAAAAACGTATAGGTTCCTAAAAAAAAAAAAAAAAAAAAAAAAAAAAAAAAAAAACCTAGCATTAAAACAACCTCAGTACAGAAACAGGGAGACTGGAAGGAAGAATGGCATAACTAAAGACTTGAGGAAAAAACAAATTACGTATTTCTGTCTGCATTCACTAAATAACCAAAACTGCAGTGACTCAACCCTTTGTGACCAACGTGGGCGGCTCTGAAAGAGCTTTTGTTATTAGATTAGCCTCACTAAACACTTGGCTTTAGCCTTGTGGCTTGCAGCTTTAAAAAAAGCCTTTCTGAAAGGCACGAGAATTCCATGTTTGTAAGGATTTTGCTGGCTTTCAGTGACCTTAATGTCTTTTGAGAGCAGTGATTTTACTTAACACATGAGGGAAGAGGATGGTGGGGAGGGGCGCTACAAAAATGGCTGCAGTCACGCTAAGGATTTCTAAGAATACTTATCAGTAATTTAGCTCTTTAGTGATCTTGTGGGTGGCTCTGAAAAGAGCCTTTGGGTTTCTCTTGGTAAAACTTCGCGGGCTTTGTCCTTCAGCGCTCACTTAGCTTTAGCCTTGTGGCTGTCGGTCTTCTTGGGCAGCAGCACGGCCTGGATGTTGGGCAGCACGCCGCCCTGCGCGATCGTCACCTTGCCCAGCAGCTTGTTGAGCTCCTCGTCGTTGCGGATGGCGAGCTGCAGGTGGCGGGGGATGATGCGCGTCTTCTTGTTGTCGCGGGCCGCGTTGCCCGCCAGCTCCAGGATCTCGGCCGTCAGGTACTCCAGCACGGCCGCCAGGTACACCGGGGCGCCGGCGCCCACGCGCTCCGCGTAGTTGCCCTTGCGCAGCAGCCGGTGCACGCGGCCCACGGGGAACTGCAGCCCGGCCCGCGACGAGCGCGACTTGGCCTTGGCGCGCGCCTTCCCGCCCTGCTTCCCCCGGCCGGACATGGCAGCGACTCAGCAGCAGCAGCAGCGCACAGAACACAGAAGCTCCCACGAGTTTAAGGAACACCGAGCGAAGGGCACCCCGTGCTTTATATACCACCCGAGCGGCGCANACCCGAGCGGAGCAGCAGCGCCTGTTCTGATTGGCTGCGAGAGAGGAATCGTTCGGCAGCCAATGGAAAAGCGAATCGAGACACATCCAATAGGGACGCTCGGCGGCGAGGGCAGAGATGCAGCCGGGCCAATAGCGAGGCGGCGAGGTCGGCGGCGCCGCTATAAAGGCGGCTCACGAGTTCCGCTCGGTACTGCTGTATCTGCTGTGTTGGTCGCTGTGTGTGGTGAGTGAAGAAGCTGTGCCTGCTGCCATGCCCGAACCGGCCAAGTCCGCCCCCGCGCCCAAGAAGGGCTCCAAGAAGGCGGTCACCAAGACCCAAAAGAAAGGCGACAAGAAGCGCAAGAAGAGCCGCAAGGAGAGCTACTCGATCTACGTGTACAAGGTGCTGAAGCAGGTGCACCCCGACACGGGCATCTCGTCCAAGGCCATGGGCATCATGAACTCCTTCGTCAACGACATCTTCGAGCGCATCGCCGGCGAGGCGTCGCGCCTGGCGCACTACAACAAGCGCTCCACCATCACGTCGCGGGAGATCCAGACGGCCGTGCGGCTGCTGCTGCCCGGCGAGCTGGCCAAGCACGCCGTGTCCGAGGGCACCAAGGCTGTCACCAAGTACACCAGCTCCAAGTAGGGCGTCTCGGACCGTCACTTGTAACCCAAAGGCTCTTTTAAGAGCCACCTACATTAACAATAAAAGAGCTTAAATTTCTTTATTTCAACTGCTCTTACACTCATGGCATGTTCGCTGATTTGCTTAGTGATGAATATCCAACCCCAAATACTGAAAATAGTTTAGTGTTAATAATGCAAGCTATACTTAAATCCTATTTCAGGTTTTTAGACTTGAATCCTAGTCGTTTTATCTGCCCTCCTGACCCCAGCTACTGCTGTTAAGCCTTCATTTCACCTGTTTTGCGTGAGTTGCTTCTATTGGCAGCTATTTAACGGGGACCTTCCCTGCGCTGTCCATCTCCCATGTGCCGTTAGTCAGCCAAAGTCCTTTCTGAAATGAGATTGGAAAATGTTAAAGTGCTTTCTCCCCCCGATTCGACCGGTTTCATCCGTGGTCTCTCCCCTCTCCTATCCATACCACAGACAAATGCCATATATTTTAAAAGTGTCTTCAAGAACTTAAGAAGGGAAACCCTTTTTCTTTTTTTTAGTCTTATGCTTCATTTGTCTTCCCGGTCTAAAAAATAAAATTTGATTTAAATAAATGCCTTAAATTATTAATTAGGCTAAATTATTAATTAGGCTGTTACCTATTAATTCGTTTTATTATTCTAAGAATCTAAATAATAGCTTGGTAATGGATTCAGAACTGAATAGTATTCTTATAGTAATTACTTAGTCCCTGCTGCCCCCTTATGGGTGTTTTTTGAATTTTCTTTTTTTTTTGTTTGTTTGTTTGTTTGTTTGTTTGTTTTACAGCATTTTGTTAAGACCTCAGATTCAGATCTGTAGGAAAAACTGCAAATACTCATGAAAAACTGGTCCCGGGGAATAGGCAGGACTTCGAGGACCGAAAATGTAAATAATGGACAAAAAATACAAGAGAGAGAGCTCTTTAAATTTTAGAATTGGTGCCTCTTAAAAGACACAGTCTCTACCTGACAGGGAACAGAGGCGCAGCCCACGTAGACCCAAAGGCTCTTTTTTTCAAGAGCCTCTACATGCACAATGAAAATAGCTGTAGCACTGCTCTGTAACGAGCATGGTTTCTAATTTTAACTTTTTTTAGATTGTAGCACTATGTATTTATGGTCCCTGCTTCTCCTTTTTTGGCCGAGTCTCATTTTACTGAGGTGCTGTGTATAAGATAGCTTTGTTTTATAAAACCCCATAAGGATATAAACTTCATTTACAATTCATCCTAGAGGCTTTGCAGGGAGTAACTAAGCTTTATGAACAGTGGGTGAGGGAGGGAGACAAAATCGGAGGGAGAAGTGAATACATTAGTTTAAGAGGGGTAAGCAGAGTCCCAAGTTGAACGGAGTTTACATGCCTGTGACTGCCTGACGACACAGCTCTGAGCAGGGAGGAGGGGCAAGTATATAAACTATTGTCTGCAGTTATCCCGGGATAAGCAAAACACTTTAAAATCTGTCTGGCTCCAGAAAAAGGAAAAATTTCCTGGGATTTATTGCAAATTTTATTGTCAAACTAAAGACATAATTATTTACAAGGAAACGTGTAAGAACCCTTTCTGTGTATCGTGAAGTGGTCATTGAGAAGAACCTAAAATTTTTAAGTACGACACCCACGCAACCCCCAAACCATCGCCCCTTCCCCACCCAATAAAAACGCGCTCGTCTTAAAACAGTAATACAGCTCTTTTAATTGTGCTTGTAGTGGCTCTTAAAAGAGCCT
>VZTI01002965.1:25697-105458 GCA_013397865.1 Struthidea cinerea | reverse complement strand
GATTTCCCTCTTTGTTGGAGTGTTGGGCCATGTAGGAAGGCCATGATTTCTAACATTCTCATACATGAACTTACATCCTTCAGCCTTCCAAAAACTATTTGTGGAAGCCTGGTGGAAGCCTTGTTCAACTGGAGGGGAGATTGTAAATATTGTATAAGAGAAAATTATGCTTAACTGAAAAATAGTGGAAGTGAAGAGTGAAAATTTAAAAAATCACATATACACTTGCATCATCCTACCCTAATTTATCTAATATGTGCCTGCCAAAACTGTCTTTCTCAGCTGTCAGTCTAAACTCATCTCCATGAATATTAATTTCCTCTGAACACACTGTTATATTCAACTTTTTTTCCATTTCACCAGTGCAGCTCAGTTCTCTGCGGATGCCTCCTATTCTACAGATACTTTTTGTAAGTAATGACATGCTGGTCTTGCTCTTCAGTTCCCTAGCTGCTGTCACTCCTTTTTGTCCATTTTGATGGAGAAAGACCTTAGAACTCCAGGTCACAAAGTTGTTTGTGCCTCAGTTAGTCTTCCATAACACCAAACAAAAACCCATTTTAAATGTCAGAGATGTTTTTATGTCTATGCTGAGATAAATGTCTGTATCTAAATAGAACAAATCTTTCTCCCCCCAAACGAGTGCATTTTATCTTTTGGACATAAGCCACTTGGGGAAGAAAGTGCTATTTTGACACAGACCAGAGAGTGTTACTGATGGAAGATAAATCCTAAATAATAAATTAATAATAGAATAAAGGAGAAATGAAATTGTGGTACCTGAAAAAGCCTTTTCTTCACCCAGTTAATGCTTTTCCTCCAACACACTAG
The DNA here is from genome assembly GCA_013397865.1 of Struthidea cinerea. Classification (NCBI taxonomy): domain Eukaryota; kingdom Metazoa; phylum Chordata; class Aves; order Passeriformes; family Corcoracidae; genus Struthidea; species Struthidea cinerea. The sequence goes on along the minus strand of VZTI01002965.1, from coordinate 104,627 downwards.
TTATTTCTTTTAGACAAAAACAGGAAAATTGATTTGAGGTTGAATAGTGAAACCAGAATATTCTTCCTTACAGAGCACCCATAAACTAATTTGGAAAGTAAAACTTTACAATTATATAATTATGTAGCAATACATGTTAAATATTCTAATGAAAATGGTTTAAATTGTGAATGTACCTGGAAATAATTTTTTTTCTAGAAGAAAAGGAACTAAACATAAATATGATAGAATCTGTCTGCCTTGTTCCCCTTATAATTAGAAATACAAGACATCACTGAATCTCTCTTGATGATTTTTGAGCAGTCTTTGGAATCTGGAGACGTCCCAGCTGACTGGAAGCTGGCAAACATTATCCCAATTTTCAAGAAGGGCAAGAAGGAGGAGCCCAGAAACTACAGGCCTGTCAGTTTCACTTCAGTGCCTGGTGAAGTTAAGGAGAAGATTATTCTGAGAAATATTGAAAAACACCTGGAAGACAATGCAGTTGTAGGTCACATCCAGCAGGGCTTCATGACAGGAAAGTCCTGGAATCAAACCTGATTTCCTTTCATGTCAGGGTAGCCCACCTAGTTGATGATGGGAAGCCAGTTGATGTAACCTTTCTGGATTCCAGTAAGTTTCTGGATTCCTGTCTCTCCCAGGATCCTTCTGGACAAAATGTCCAGCACACAGCTGGATAAACACATCACGTGATGGGTGAGCAGCTGGCTGGTGGGTTGGGCACTATGGGTTATAGTGAATGGAGTGACATCAGACTGGCAACCTGTCACTAGTGGGTGCTGTAGGGCTTCACCTCAGGCCCTGTGCTGTTCAACATCTTCATAAATGACTTGGATGCAGGACTGCAAGAGATACTGAGCAAGTTCACAGATGATACAAAACTGGGAAGAACTGCTGACTCCCTCGAAGGCAGGGAGGCCCTGCAGAGAGACCTCGACAAATTAGAGGGCTGGGCACTCACCAACTGTGTGGAGTTTAACAAGGGCAAGTGCCAGATTCTGTACCTGGGACAGGGCAACCCTGGATGTACAAACAGGCTGGGTAATGATAGGCTGGAAAGCTGCACTGTGGAAAGGGACATGGGGGTCCTGGTCAGTGGAAAGTTGAACATGAGTCAGCAGTGCTCTGGCAGCCAGGAGAGCCAACCCCGACCTGGGGGGCATCAGGCACAGCATCGCCAGCCAGGCAAGGGAGGGATTGTCCTGCTCTGCTCTGCACGGGGGCGGTCTCGCTTTAAATATTGTGTGCAATTCTGGGTGACACAATATAAGAAAGATATTAAGCTATTAGAAAGCATCCAAAGGAGAACAAAAAAAATGGTGAAGGGCCTTGAGGGGAAGTCATATGAAGAACAGCTGAGGTCACTTGGTTTGTTCAGTCCAGAAAAGAGGAAACTGAGGAGAGACCTCATTGCAGTTACAACTTCCTTGCGAGGGGAAGAGGAGAAGAGGAGGGGCAGGCACTGATCTCTTCTCTGTGGTGACCAGTGACAGGACCTGAGGGAATGGCCTGAAGTTGTGTCAGGGGAGGTTTAGGTTGGTCATTAGAGAAAGGTTCTTCATCCAGAGGGTGGTTGAGCACTGGAACAGGCTCCCCACGGAAGTGGTCACAGCACCAGCCTGACAGCTCAAGAAGCATTTGGACAATGCTCTCCGGCACATGGTGTGATTCTTGGGGATGGTGCTGTGCAGGAGTTGGACTCCTGGTGGGGGTCCTTGTGGGTCCCCTCCAACTCAGCATATTCTGTGATTCTGTTTGCTAGGGAAGTTGTTAAGTATGGCTGAGAGGATAACGAAGCACAGTTTCAATTGCAGTATCCAGTGGGAACACAATAACTTCAGTGCTTCATCTCCCCATTCCCTGAAATTTATGGCATCTTGGGCAATTCAGCTTGTGCCAGGTGAAGCGATTCAGCTGAGTTAATAAATGCTACCCTCTCTTTCTTCAAACAGTGCATTGAAATTTACTTCCCCAAGGCACATCAGGTGTGATGAACAGCATCTGCTGTTTCTAATGACCTTGTTTAGAGGAATAAAATGGGTCTCAGAAAACCTACGTTTTCCATGCTAGGCCTGTTGTTGTGTGAAAAAGATCTCAGTACTAAAAGGAGACAGGCAAGGTGCAGGGCTAGTCTGCACAGTTCGGTAGTGCTCTTGCCTCCATTGGTTGGAACTAACATAAAATCATGACAAGCTGCCACTTTGATGAGACACTCCCTATGGTCCTGGTTAATGGGTCTTAAAACCTCCTTCCCTTTCAAAACCCCAGAACATGTCCAGCTATGGTTGTCAGAGGAGACAGGATCCCTGTAAGGGAAATTCAAGAATGAAGATGTTATGGGTGCACTGCTTGCCCATCCACCGCTCATTTTCTTCTTTGCTACATCTAGAAGGTGTCCTAACTGGAGACCAGTAACAAATGTCATTCGTCAGGGGTTGGTATTCGGACTGGCACTGTTTGACATCTTTGTCAGTGACATGGACAGTAGGATCCAGTGCACCCTCAGCAAGTTTGCCATCGACACTGAGCTGTGTGGTGCAGTTGACACTTTGGAGGGAAGGGATGCCATCCAGCGGGGCCTGGGCAGGCTTGAGAGCATGCAAACCTCATGATGTTCAGCAAGGCAGAGTGCAAGGTCCTGCACCTGGGTTGGGACAATCCCAAGCACAAATACAGGATGGGTGGAGCATGGATTGAAAGCAACCCTGGGGAGAAAGGCTTGGGAAGGTTGTTGGTTGACAAGAAGCTCAACACGAGCTGGCAATGTGTGCTTGGCCAGAAAGCCAAATGTGTCCTGGGCTGCATCAAAAGGAACATGACCTGCGGTCAAGGGAGGTGATTCTCTGCTACTTTGCCCCCACCTGGAGTGATGCATCCAGCTCTGTAGACCTTAAAATAATAAGGATATGGACCTGTTGGAACAAGTACAGAGGAGGGTCATGAGGATGATGAGAGGGCGGGAGCACCTCTCCTGTGAAGACAGGCTGAGAGTTGGGGTTGTTCAGCCTGGAGAGGAAAAGGCTCTGAGCTGACCTTATAGCAGCCTTGCACTGCCTAAAGGGGCCTGCAAAAAAGCTGGAGAAGGACTTTTGACTTTTAATAGGGGCATGCAGTGGTAAGACAAGGGGCAATGGCTTTAAATGGAAAGTGTGAGGGTGGTGAGACACTGGAACATGTTGCCCGGAGAAGTTGTGGATGCCCTGTCCCTGGAAGTCTTCAAGACCAGGCCTGGATGGGGCTTTGAGCAACTTGGTCTTGTGGAAGGTGTGCCTGCTTATGGCAGGGGGGTTGGCACTAGTCGATCTTTATGGTCCCTTCCAACTCCATCCTGGGATTTTATGTATTTATGATTCTAACAGTGGTTGTGTGTTCCCACTAAGTTTTGCTTTTGAGGCAGCAAATAGCTCCAAAATGTAAAGGTCACCCTGTTGTCATGACAACAACCTTGATGGTGCATTCATTTCATTCCCAAGGTCCCATATTTGAGCCATTGACTTTGCCACATCTTGAATCTCTAAGATCATGTTGATGATGTCCCCTCTCACCAAGGGCAAACCCTGTGTGCCTACTAACCCTGTACATACAGACACATGGAGACATCCACCTACTGACTCCAGACATCACTCTTAACAAATGGGGTTTTTACCACAGTCCATGAAAGTTTGACTTGGTGAGAACTTTGAGTGGTCTCTGGGCTGACTTTACCCACTAAAGCTTTGTACTTTTCTAGGAGCATTTCTGGGCATATGAAGCTGAGATGGTAGCTCCATTTCTGACCATTTTCCTTCTTCCCCCAGTCCCTCTGTGTGAGCTGCTCCCTGTGGCACTAGCCAGTGCTAGTAAGGTGCAGGGAATGTCTCCCTGTGCCTGCAAGAGCTGGTTACCACCTGCACCCGCAGCAGAGCTGCACTGGCATCACCTCAGCAACCAGACAGAGACCATTTCAACACCACCTGATGTACAGAGATGTCTTACTACACCCAGGTATTCCTGCCCAGTGCTGGAAAAATAGACCCCAGCACTGGGCCTCTCTTTCTCCATGGCTCACAGAGGGTGTCTGGCAGGTATCTTGCTGAGTGGGGTGTTTCCAGTTCCAGACTACATGGTGTGGGACACCCCATCCTGCCTCAGGGTGCATCATCACTTCCCTCTGCCTATTGGGAGTCTTTTCAGTTTGTTATGTTTTCAACTCAAGGTTAAGTAAAATGAACAAATCCTCTCCATGGCCAGCAGGACAGCTCTGAAAAAGGTGGAAATGTGTATCTCCAAGTGCTTGGCTCTGAAAGATGATTTATTTGCTTCTGGGGCTGAGGCCACATTTGTTCATTTGTTTAATTTTGTGCTCATCGTTATCCCAATGTCCTGCTGAGAGGAGGAGGAAGGGTTGAAAACAACCTGTCTCAGCGGTGAGGAACAAAATGTTCATTCAGTGAATCTTGTTGATTGCAATCTACTGGATAACTTCTGCACGTTTTACTTTTAATTAACTACCACACATTTTCCTGGGATTAGCGACTTCTCAGCATTTTTGGAAGCTGGTGCTAGGAATTTTAAATAATAACAGCATTTATCTTCTGTGTGGGAACATTGTGGTTAGGCTGATTAAAATAAGTGAGGAGTTATAACAGGTTTTTCTAAGTGAAAGGTGGGAGAAGTTTTGGGTATTTTTATAAATATAAGAATAATTTCATCTAACAATGATATTCCTTGTATTAGTAGACATAAGAGACCCAAGTATCTTTCTCATAAGTAAATATCATGTATTAAGTTTTCTGTCCTGCCAAGCTTTTCCCTGACGAATTCTGGCCTTAGCTGCTGACCAAACTCCTCCTCTCTCTTCAGACAGAGGCACTCTGATGCAGAGAGGAAGAATTTAAGTTGCTATCCAGGCAGGCACACCAGTACCTGCCGAAGTTCATTCCTGTTTGAGGCCAAATATACACCCTCAGCAGGGTCTCTCAGCAGGCTCGAAAAGACTCTTAAGTCTCACAGAGAGGGGCTTTACCAGGAGATAGACTAATTCAAATTAGAAACAAGACACCCCTCTACCCCTTGCCAAACCGTAAATAATAGCAGTGCTGCTTAGGAGCTGTCGTGGCAGCTGCCCTTTCTCACATGAAACTTTTGGCTCCTTCTGGGGCATCTCTCTGGAAGTGACAGTGCTGGCTCAGAGCACAGTGAGGTGACACTGTGTTCAGGCTGGAAACTCTGGTGCTGGCATGATGTAAGTCACCCAGACTCAGCATCTCTGAAGACTTGCTGCTGCAGTTATAGTTGTGACTATATATGTGTATGTAAATGAGGTTGGGTTTTTAAATACAAAACCAATTTCTACAGATTTTCTGTGTGCTTATCTCTGAGATAATGGGGACAAAGTCTTACCAGAGGTCACAGAGATGGGTACTGAGCCCCTGGGTCTGGAGGACAGCTGCATCCAAATGCTGAGCAGTGCTGTCAGACCCAGTCGTCAGTGTAAATCAGGATTTCTTTGAAGTTGTGCTGCTTTATCCCATCTAAGGGATGGGGCACTAAAGTAAAATTCTTGGGAGCTGCTGCTGGGCAAGATTTTTTTTTTTTTAAAGTCTTTGGTCTGCAAAAAAAATCAACACTGGAAAATGTTTTTAAACAAAGAGCTGCATTAAACCTGCTTACATTTCTAGAATGAAATTATTTCCATCAGCTTCCAGTCCTTGTATCTGATCATTTTTTGAAATCATGGGGGAAAGAGGGAGACTTCTTTGCAAGCATTAGAGAAGAGCATGTCTCTGTGTGCCAGTGAGATTTGGTAGGTGAGGAAATAAAGCAGAATAGCTTCAAATTGAAGTTGAATGTTAACCTTATTTTTTAACCTTTTTATATTTTAAAAAAATACACTGACATTTCCATATCTCATGTATTTAAGAGATCTCTCCTTTCAGAAGGGATGTTGATACATGGATTTTATTTCAGAAATTATTGCAATTAAACTGTTGACCAAAGAACTCCAAAGGAAAAATACTACTTCTCGGTATTTATTTTAAACCTTGCTAGAATAGCAGTTTGCTTGATTACTGTCTCTTTCCAACAATGAAACAAATGCAGCACTAGGTTCTTTTTTTGGTACTGTGGCAGCACCTAGAGGCTCTTGACAGAGATGTCACCTCATTGCACTGCTGAGCACTGTCTGCAGACACACACACAAACAGAACTTAATAGCCATTGTCACAAGCACCTAAATTTTTAAACACTTGCATCCCATGGCATAGCACTTGTTAGGACTTCCCTGAAGAGAAAGCTTCCTGAAATTGTCATTAATCTATCTCCTTGGTAAAAAATGGTTGTTAAGTGGATATTGTTATTTGATAATTAATGGCTGGTTCCTTAATGTCAAGGAACTGAAACAATTACAGAACTTGAATAAGCAGCAGCTGGTATGTGGCTTGAAATGGTGGATAATAAATTATTTATGACAAAAACAACTAAAGGTATATATTTTCTGCCTAGCAGCAAACACAGAAAGCTTACCAACTACATTGTTTTTGACTTTAAACAGAAACAACATGATCATTTCGGTGTCAGATGCAATGAACCTGTACCTGAGTTCCTCTGTTCTGCATGACTTAAATATCCTTCTTCTCTGAGTGAAGCCACAGCGCTTTTAATGGTTGAGTTCACTTTATTTGTCCATATTCCTCTTGGTAGTGTCTAGAGGAGGAAACTTTGCTGTGTGTTGCTCTTGGATGTGGCAGATTTGAAAAAGAAATGGCTAAGCTCTCTAAGATGAAACTCCATTTTTCTAGCATTAAATTCAGCACTGAAGGATACAGCTTTGTCAAGGTTAACCTAGCCCTGCACAGTGGTTTGGACGGATTGGGATGTAAATCTTGAGGAGTTAGCAAAGATCTGAGCACAGACACAGGGGCAATAAAATAGTCAGTATGAAACAGTCCCAGTATTTGTAACCTTGTCTCCTTCTGCCCTGTGCTCCTGTGATGTGATCACCAGTGGAGTAGGGGGAGAACCATCAAACAGATCCTGACTTTGTTAACTAACACTGAGTTCGATCCTTGAATTAAACAACAGCAGAATTAGAGCTGCATATAAGAAGTACCGAGTAGTCATGTGGTGAATGCATAATAAACAGATTTATAGTGTTTTTCCTCCAGCTGCTATTAGTAAGAAAATAAAGGCAAGATTGCCTAAATACAAAAGAGAAATTTAATCTTCATCTAACCATAGTGATACATGGCAGGGAGAAACACAATCCATCTGTGCTTTCTCTGACAATGCTTTCCACCATTTGTTTTAGAGAAAGACATAAAGTTCTCATAATGCATCTGGATAGCTATGAAATACTCTTGCTAGTGTGAGAGAGAGAAGGCATTTCTTCCTGAGTTCTGTCAGCAATGCTTCTTGAAACATGAAGATTATCTCTAGTAATCATTATCCTCCCAAAGACAGCTGCAGAGTCCATGTTTAGTCAGGGACTGTATGTGCTAAAACCTGGAATAGCTGCACTGGGTAATGCAATTACACCAGATTTCTCAGAAGGGGAAAGCCTTTACCCCAGATTAGCTAATTTTTTTGAGACTGCACTGGGCTTTTGTCTCCATATCTCAAAATTTTAGCCATAGCTTAGGGTAGACACAGAGTTCCTTTTTGCTCACTCCAGATTAATTGCCTCTGGCTTTTCTTTTCTTGCCTCTGGCTGTCTCCTTTGTTTACTTTTAACATAAAAGGGTAAAATGTTGTGGCTTTCTGCATGCATCCACAGTGATATTCCTCTTCTCACTTTCATGTAAAGATAAACCCAGGAGCAGGCTTGGAGCTCAGGTGAGACACCCTATCTGCTCAGTGTTGGGGGACTGTGCAATGCAGCTGGCCTGTGTGGCCCCACTTCAAGTCCCAAGAGTACAACTCTCAATGAAGGGAATTTCCTGAGGGAAATGCCAGTGGCATCCCACTCCTGATTGCCATTTCTAGTTCAGGGGCTGGATACATCATGAGGCCATGTCCCTGTCTCCTCTATCTGGTTGGTTCCATCAGGGCACCCTGCAGTGAGCATCAACTCAAAGTCCCTTTAGTGTGAACGTTTTTTGTGACTTCCTGAACATCTGCAGGGCAGAGAAACCCTTCCAGAGGTGTTTAAAAAGATGTACCTTTTGAGAGGAGAACTCAGAAGCAGACTTGAGGATTCTTTTGAAGAAAGAGAAAACAATTAAGAGTCCATATTTGGGTTGACACTGCCATGTTTAATAGAAATTTTTGCATCCCGAATAATCTAAGGGCTGCTCCCTTGCAGGTTTAACTTCAATTAGTCTCTTAACCTATGCATATAATTAGTGTCCTTTAGCTAAACAATGTATATGCAGAGACTAGATTGTTTTAATTATTATTCTAACAAAGAGCTATAACCTGAACTTGCTATTTCAAATCAGGAGAGGAAATTAAAGGTGAGCACAAAATGTCTTCAAGTAATGATCAAAGAGAATCCTTTGTGATTTTCTCCTGGTGTTAATTAATACTGCTTAGTTGGCCTGGTTTGCACTAACAATTTCATTTTTTGGAACATTGGGGCTTGCAGAAGATTAAAGGCTAATTTTAAACATACTTGGATTAAACCAGGCATGTACAGCTATTGCATAATTCAGAAGGCTAGTTGTGAGTCACTAGGGATGTCCACCTTGATTTACAACAAGAAAAGCTATCTTGCAATGGAAAGGCCATCTCGCAATGGGACCTTCCCTTCCCATGGGTAACTTGTATGGATGACACTCCCACAGCAAATACGGTGTAAGCACGAGGCAAGTCTGGAAAGGTCTGCTCATGCAGGAGGAACACATAGCTTTAGTGGAGCCTGTAGAAGAATTCTGAGTAAGAACCTTCAGCCTTTTTCCCCCGTGTCCTCTCTCTTTTTGCATCTCATTTCTTAGGCAGCATCAAACTGAAAGAGGACCCAATCCAGACTCACAGGTTGAGAATTACTCGATAGAGGCAAGAGTGGCAGAGTTGATCTTCAAAGGAGTAGCACAGAGGTCTTCAGAGTCTCTTTGTAGATAAGAAATTACACAGGAAGATAAAAGCAAAATCTAAGCAAAGTTAAAATCCTATGAGAGAGGCACTTAATTAGGTCAAGGCCTGTTCCTAAAGCCAAACTTGCATATGAAGAAGGGGAGTAAGGGATCAGATTAGTTCGGAGTGTGGGGAGCAAAGACCAGGTAGAAGATGCTGCTGTGTCTACTTTCCTTTGCTGAGACTGAGATAATTCTGCCAGAACAAATAACATACATTTCATTTGGTGTCTTCACTCCTTTACTGTTTGCATTCAGTGAGTAGACAGCTGAAATACTGCCAATGAAGGAAAACAGATTTTATGATGAATAGTCCTACCCCATGAAAAACGAGATTAGAGGAACGCCTAAATTAATTTCAAGTTATTGCATTACAATCTTCATCTCGGACTAATTCTCAGTAGCTTTATTCCAGGTTTATGGACAGAAATTTAAAGCCAGTACATTTTATCATCTGTATCATTCAAATTTTTTTTTTTAACTGAAGCTTTGCAATGTTCTCTTTAATTTCCAGGAGAATGAATTTCACCTTTTATAACATTCAGAGACAATTATGCTGTCTTTATGATGAATGATGTCACCCTGATCCTAGCAATAAAAGAGAATGTACTAATGCCAATAAATATATTAACTGTATCAATCATTCTCCTGATTTTTTTTTTACTTTGTTGTTCAGAAGAAATAGCATGCAACCTTGAGCTTTTAATTGGTTAACACTTCCATAAACACCATAATGACTCTTTAAATCTTTCTTTTTGTCATGAGAATGAGGAAAACATAATGAATAAATAATTGAATACCACAGCAGAGCTCAGCACTGATCTATGGGTCATTCAGGAGGTGAACTTGATCTAAAGATTTATTCAAACTTTACAAGACAAGTTGAGCGGTTTGTGCTGGAAGTAGCTGTATAATACAATATATTTTCACATGCCCTTCCAATTACAAAAGAGTTCCTCAATGAAATGCAATATTGCAATTGAACAGTGGTATAAAAACACGGGCTGGATTCCACCGCAGTCAATGGATGTGGGTCTTCTCTGACACAGCAATTAAATGAGAAGTATTAGAAAAGCAGAATTTAAATCAAAAGATGAAACCAGCCGTGCCTCCCCAGCAGGCACAGGCAAGGTGACAGATCAGCTTCTGCAGCGCAGCTTCCTCGCTGCCTCCCCTGGGAGCAGCGGTGCTCCCTGCGCGCTCACGGCGGGAACACGTCCCTGACTTCCAGTCACATTCACCTTGCACATGGCACTGCAAGCAGCAAGCTCCTGAGAGCTGCGGTCTGAAGCTGAACAGCTTTCCCGAGGGGGGTTTTAATTTGCTGTCTAACTGCGTCACGTTCAAGTGACACGTCTGGCTTGAGCAGAGCTCTAAGCGAGCTCGGAACATGACCCGGTTCTGTTCCCAGCGCACAGACAAGTTAAGCAGAGTGAAAAAAAGCCGAGAGAAGAAGGCCTGTTTCTCCCCTCTTTATCGGAACATTGATTTTCACGAAATGGCTGGAAAATGAGGTGGAGAACACCTTTACAAAACGAATGACAGCGGTGGGCCCGCCGCAGGGAAGAGCCCGGCGCTGCCGAACGCGAGCGGCTGCTGCCACCTCGTGTCGCCGAGCGGAACCGGGCCGAGCTCCCGGCGCAGCCCGGCCTCCAGGGGGAAGTGACGGCAGGTTCCCGCTCCTAAGTCCTCCTTTGCTCGCTTCCCTCTCCAGACCTGGCTATGCTTGTGACTGGCTCCGTTTCGCAGTCACGGGGCAGCTGCTAAGAGAGCGAGGACACGGTGGAGCGGAGCAAAAGGGTGATGGAAGGGAAAGGGGTCTTCTTCAGCCAAACCTGAGCCGTGCAGGGCTCTGGAAGTATTGTGAGGGGTGCTTTGCTTCTCTGAGCATTTTCAGTAACCCAAGAAATGCCTCAGGTGCCGAAACTCCCTGACTTCGTAGAGTCACAAAACGCTTTGGTGGGAAGGGACCTTAGGGATGACTTTGTTCCACCCCGCTGCCATAGGCAAGAATGCTTTACACCGGACCAACTTGCTTAAAGCCGCATCCCAGCTGGCCTTGAACACTTCTAGGGATGTGGCATCAACAACTCCTCTGTACAATCTGTTCAGCTGCCCTTCCACTCCTGTAAAAAAGAATGTCTCCCTTATATCTAATCTAAACCTACCCTCTGTCAGTTTGAAGCTGTCACCCCTTGTCCTATCACTACACACCCTTGCCAAAAGTTCCTTTCCGGCTTTTTTGTAGGCCCCTTTAGGTACTAGAAGGCTGCTGCCTTCTCTTCTCCAGGCTGAACAAACCCAACTGTCTCAACCTGTCTTCACAGGAGAGGTGCTCCATCCCTCTGATAATTCTCATGGCTCTCATCTGTGCTCACTCCAACAGGTTCATGTCTTCTTAGGACCACAAAGCTGGATGCAGCACTCCAGGTGGGGTGTCACGAGAGCGGAGCAGAGGAGAGAATCCCCTCGTTTAACCTTCTGACCACTCTGCTTTTGATGCAGCCCAGGACACATTTGGCTTTCTGGGTTGCAAGCACACATTGCTGGGTCATGTCAAGCTTCTCATCAACCAACACCCCACATCCTTTTCCTCAGGGCTGCTCTTAATCCATTCTCTGTCCAGCACGTATTTGTGCTTGGGATTGACTTGAAAACCTTCACCCAGTGGTTTATGCCATTAAGCTGGTTTAAGGAGGGAGGCTGTGCATTTCACACAGCCACCAAGCAGCTGGCTCATGTTTCCGTGACACATGGGCTGCTACAGAAGCAGCTGGCTCTGCCCTCTCCCAAGTGTCTCCTCACCCAGTGCACTCACTGAGCCAGGCAGGACATCTCCCCATCGGGCTAACAGCACCAGCACAGGTCCACAGCCCAGTCAGACAGGCAAACTGGTGCTGGCGTTGGAAACACTCACTCTCTCCATTCAGAGCGTCGCGCAGCCTTTCACACACACATCTCTCTGCTCTGCTTGCCAGTGTCACACTGTGTGGTAGCTCCCATTGTAGCCCTTGGACTGTAAGCTTCTTTAGAGCAGGAATCTTGTTCCCCTGCAGTTGTGCAAAGTGCCAGGCAAAATGCTAATTGTGATGACAAAGTCTAAAATTTGAGAGCATAATTGACATATGCAATAGGACTAAATAACTTAAATAGAACTGGAAAAATGCTGAATTATCTTTTAGCTGTAAGAGAGCCCTCATTTGTCGAAAGCTATATCCTATCCTCTAAATATGGGAAAACAGTGATAAGTAACTGAAACCCATGCTGAGATTTTTTATGGCAATCAATGTATCTGTGGCAAGTGTCCCACATTTGATCTTTCCTTAGAAAAGATAAGAGAGTACTAATCAGCGGCAATTCTCTACTGGCCAGACCTAACAAAATGCTGCAAATATGCACAAAATAAACAGTCTGCTTGGCTAATAACTGGACTCTGAAACAAACTGACAGTTGCTATGGATAATCACCTTATAACTATAATCATTGCAAGTTCTGACTGCACATCTACAAGCATGTTGATTTTACAGTCTGTAAAGGAGTTCCTGACAGTTTTTACAGTAATGGTGATAAAGTAAAAAAAAAAAAAAAAAACCAACTAATTTTTTTTCTTTCTTGGGAAAGAAAACAACGCTCACAATACTGGAAAACAACAGATCAGTAAGAGCTACAAACAGGATACAGAATGTTCTGTGTTTCTTGGTGCAGAGGAATAAGTTGTAAAGAGACAAGAATAAGGATGGAAAGTCTTGCAAAGCAGAGAAGAAGGGTTATGGATATAGTTAACTATCCTTGTACTTCCTAACAGAAAACTGCTTCTGCAAATAAAGAAAGGAACTGGATAGGGCAGCACAAAGAATAAGTGTTCAATGAATTCCCATACCTGCGGTATTTAGGAGTGTGCAGAAAGCTTTGGGCAGAACACATTACTCTGAGATAAAGCTTGAATTAAAAAAAAAAAAAAAAAGGAAGGATGCATGGCTTAGAATTTTTTTTTTTCTGAAGACAAATAAGTCTCTGGATAGGTTTTTATGAAATATTGCTTTGTTTCTTATAGGAGCTGCTGAAGGGTGAGTCACATATATTGATATTGCAAGATATGTGTGTGGGAGGTAAGCCTGGCTCTCGACTCACACTCTATGCTTTAATATAAAGCATTATTCACCTGCAGCATAGATAGTTTTTGCAGTCAGAGTATAGCGGTGAATTAACTGTGTGTGGGCATCCTCCCTGCACTCTGCTAACACAAGAAAATGTGAGAAAGCAGAACTGACCACTGATGGGTCTTGTCTTGGCCATCAGACATCACCTTTGTGGTGTTATGTGTTGCTGATTTCCATCCCCAGATCACTGTCGAAGTTGGTGCTAGCCTTAGTTCTGGAGCCAACAGCAATGGTAGCTGTGAGTTTTTGTGTCAGTTATGAGCAATTAGCCAAATTGGTTATATATTTAGGTACATCTGTTAGGCAGATTGGATCTCCCTTTGGAAACCTGTGAAACTCCTTCCCCCTGCCATGTGTGATGAGGAATTTGTGTTCTTGCTTCAAAGGACTAGTCCATGAAATCCACTAAAAAAGACTAGTCTGTCAAAGTACTGGCTGGAGCCCAGTAAGATTGACTGGATCCTGTTTGTACTCATTAATGCCAATCTGCTACGTGACTGTGAGTTCTCCAGACCTGAGTTTCCTCAGTTTCTTTTCCCCTTATTTTTCGAGTGTGGAGCTAAATATTATGGCCTATATTATAATGCAGCTTAGTCTACCTCCTCTGATGGTTTCTCTGGTCTCGTCAGTGGGTCTCCAGTGGGCTGGGTTTTGATGTCTGTCCGGAGACCTCTGGCTCTCCCCATCAGTGCTGCAGGGAAAGGCTGACTCCCACCTTCCCAGCCTCTTGGCTTCTTTGGAGTCCTCCTTGTGTTTCTCTGAGGGGTCTCAGTGCACTATTCCCATCAATTGATCATCTTTCCATCTTATCCACACAAGCACAGAGTGTTATGACTATTATAGCCAAGCCTTTTCACAATCAGTGAACATCCATGGGATGATGCATCTGCATCATCAAGGACTGAACTGGCTATGCATATGAGATCCAATCATTTCTGTTTCCTGACTCTTCTTCTTCCTGTAGTATTCTCCAGCTGGTTCATTTTGCAAACATTGCTGCAGCCCTTGGCTGGAAAAGTGAGTTGACCCTTGCCATAAGTGATATTTTCTCCTGTGTCAAGCTGGGCTTTCACAATGTTGCAAAGAACCCGACAGTACTTTTCTGATGCTGAGTACGTGGCTCCGTGTGCACCTGACACTGGTCTGTGCACACTCTCAGGCCATTCATTCCTGAACAGTGGCTGATCTCTGGTGTATTTCTGTGTGTTAAAATCAGGCTATAGTTCAACAAGCACTTAAAGCCAGCAGAGCTACTAAAAGAGATTGTATTGTCCTTTCTCATTGTCCCTCAGCCATTTTTGCCTCCAAATTTTCCTGGCCTGTATCAGGAATAGTGTGGCCAGCAGGACTAGGGAAGTACTTCTTCCCCTGGACTTAGCACTGGTGCAGCCACACCTTGAGGACTGCATTCAGTTCTGGGCCCCTTAATTTAGGAAGGGTGTTGAGGTGCAGGAGAGTGTCCAGACAAGGCTGGTGAAGGGTCTGGAACACAAATCCTATGAAGAATGGCTGAGGGAGCTGGGGTTGTTAGCTGGAGAAGGCTCAGGGGAGACCTTACTGTTCTCTACAGCTCCCTGAAAGGAGGTTGCAGCCAGGTGAGGGTCAGTCTCTTCTCCCAGGCAATCAGCAATATAACAAGAAGACACAGTCTTAAGGTGTGCCAGGAGAGGTTTAGATTGGACATTAGAAGGAATTTCTTCACAGAAAGGGTAATTGGCCATTGGAATGGACTGCACAGGGAGGCGGTAGAGTCACGGTCCCTGGAAATGTTTAAGAAAAGACTGGATGTGATGCTTAATGCCATGGTTGACAAGGTGGTGTTCGGTCATAGGTTGGACTTGATGATCTCAAAGGCCTTTTCCGACCTAGTTGAATCTGTGATTCTGTGATTATCTCCTTCCCTGTGTTCAATTCCAGCCCCAAGCCATCCAGCTGCATTCAGCTGTGCCTTTTGCTGTGTGTGATGAAGACAGTGACACAGGTAACCACAGGTGATTCTGTGGCATCCCAAAGAAACCAGCCAGTTACCGCTTTTGTGCCCTTTCTCCCAGCTACCAGGTTTGTTTCCTCAGCTGCTCCAGGCTATGTGTGTCCTGCGGAAGCACCTGGTGTCACCTCTCCCTGTGCTGCAGGGACTTTAAGCATCCAGAGAGGGACCTTACTTCTCTCCTTAAGGTACTTTGAAAAGGACTTAATCTGAAAAATAAGAAAAGTACAATATGAAAATGGGTTTTGATACTGTTCCAACCAAATAAGTCCTGGGGCTCACTAATGCAGAGATATTTTAAAATATTGTGCTATTTCTCTTTTCTGGAGGCAGATACCTCCATTTTCTGAGAGGAGACAAATAAAATCACCATCTACACAGAGTGTGGGCAAACTACTTGAAACTCCCTTCAAGCTCTGGCACTGCACCCTTCTGATAAGGCGCTGCGTGTCACTGGGACTGGGGTGACAGGTGGGCCACTGTCCCCATAAAATCATTTCAATCCACCTGTAGACCCTAGACAATGAAGAAAACCAAAGGTTTCAAGAGTTCACCCAATGGAGAGCACATTTATTCTGAAAGTTCATCCCTAGGAGTATAACCTGAATTTTCTGCCGAGGTCACGTTGACTCTGAAGACACGGGACCTGTGCCACACGTTTCCAGGTTGCACAGTGGCTGCTGCCCATCACTGGTTTTTAATTCAGTAGACAGGCGAAGTGCCAAGGCTCCTCATCAGCCATATATATACATGACCCTTGGAAAGCAGCAGCGTGATCTCTTCCACACCATTACTTTTTATTGCATTCACTGTTATCTCTCTGTGAAACAGGGAGACAAAATACCCACAGAGCTATTTTCATTCTTTGACAGAACAAGTCTGTTGAGCCTCATGTGTGTGACGTGAAGAACATCAGACATTTAGAGCCAAACAGCAGTTGAAAAGGTCACAGTCACTGTGACAGAGTAAATGAAATGTTTAATTCAAGTAGAATATCAGTTACAGTTGCAGTGGTGCTCAAAGTCACTTGTGTTTTCTTTTCTTTTCCCTAAAGCTCAGCAGAGTATGATTCAGCATCAGCCATAGGCACCGTTGTGCTAAAGAGCCCTTCCAGAATGTACTTTCTTTTTATTTTAGAGGTTCTATAAACTGAACAGCAGGTTCCATCTGCAGAACCCTGCCTCATCTCCATGGGTCGCACAGGAAGAGAACTGGGAATGTATTTGTATATTTTGTGTTTATAGTAGCATCAGTCACAGACCCAATTTTGGATTTTTTTTTTTTAGTGAAAACCAGGTTCTTTGGAAAATGTGAGTTTTTTGAAAAAGATTTTTTTACACAGGTTGTTTATGGGAAATAAAAAAGCTTTGGCGGAGATCTCATCACTGTCCTTCAGCTAGGCTCTCTGCTCAGGGCCCTGGCCAGCACAGCTGGAAACTAGCCTGGCCCCTGTCCAGGGGGCCCTGGCAGGTTCTCTGGGGTGGACTTGAGGCTTACATGGACATGGGCACTGAAGCCTCTCCCTTTCTCCATCTTTATTGTAAGGATTTCACTCTATCACAGCAAAATTCAGCAGCAGCTACTCTGTTTACGTGTTCTTGTGGTTGTTCACAGGAGTGGAGAATTTTGTCTTCCATGTTCATGGGGAAACTCACCACCATGACCTGTCTGAGCTACAGCCACATCCTGCATTCAAGTCAGTGCTTAAAACTGCCCTGGGCATCAGACTTAAGTGCTGAGGCTTCATCTTAGTTCTCAACCTAGCAAAACACATCATCCTAATACGTGAAACACCAGATAACACCAACAGGATACACTGTCTTTTTGAAAATTTATCAATTGCATCATGACTGTCAGCCTGACAAAAGAGGCCTGGGAAGGCTCAGCAGCACTAGTGCTTTCTTGACTTGTCAGAGATTTTATTTAAATGGGAACTGGAAGAGGGTAAGAGGGTGACATTCCCTGGAACCAGGAAAAGTTCACTGCACTGGCCTTTCCTGTGGGCTTAGAGACCAGCCAAGCTGCCGCATGTCTGTGGGTGATGCAAAGAGTCCACTGGCAAATTAAAATTATACCCAAATTCCTGGGTCACCAAGGAAAAATGCCCAATAAAAAAATATGCCAATTATGCCAATTTCGTATGTGAATTAGGAGATGGTGAAGAAGAGATTGATGCTGCTGTCCATGTGATGTTTAGTAGTGTCTTACAAAGCATCCAGAGCAGTGCTGGCTCCTTTGGAGCCAGCATGGCTGTCCTGGCTCTTGTTGGCGTGGACAGTGCCCAGTCTGGTTAAGTCACTCACAGGTGCTCCAGCCTTTGCTCCAGCTCTGCACAGCCCAGCGCTTTGCTGGTGGAGCTGAGCTGTGCTGGCTCATGCTTGCCAAGGGAATGCAAACAAGCTGTGACTCACCTGAGCCACAGCACCTCTGTGAGCCCTGGATATGAGGCCATGAGTTTCACCAAACTGCCCTGGAGCCTGAAGTTTGCTGCCTAAACGTGTAATGAAGCATGTGAGTGCACAGCCTGCGGTCCAGAACCCAGTTCAAGAGGAGCATCCATGAAGAGGGCAGAAAGAAGGGCTCTGCTTCCTTGGGCTCTCTAATTTTTCTCAAATTTCTGACTTTTCACCTCTGTGATTTTAACACTGGCTGGTTATCCATGCTTCTCATTTTTGACTTGCTGAGGCTGTACATTTCCTGGAAAAAAAAAGACTGGGGAAGCAGAGTTGCTGAAGGCATTTGAAGGTTTAGTGATTTGCACACAAAAAACCCCTCTTCTCCCAGGCATGCCTGCCAATTTCCCATTTTCAACCTCTGATGCCTTTACTATTAAATTGCAGCCACTGAAGCAGATCCTGAATTGGTGCTCCCAAAGACAACAGCAGTTGCTTTGCTGAATGGCAGGAGTCCTAATAGCAGCCTCAGCAATCACAGGAACACCAAGATCTCTGTTGCCTCTTTGTGGATATCTTCTTGATTTAGGCTCCAAATGTCACTGCTGTGGAGGGTTCCTTGTTTGGTGTTTCTCCCTGCTAATATACTTATAAAATCAATGCCTTTGCTTTCTCTTCATGCTACACCTATTTCACAACTTCCCAGTTATAATTAGATTTTGTGTGGCTTTTTTTACAGGGTGCTTGTTGGCTTGAGTATAAAAAGAGCTCTGGTGCAATTGCGAATGTTTACTGTGTGTTTTGCGTGGGACCACTCAGAGCAGAGAATTTGGGTAAAGAGAGGGCTTAGATAATGAACCTGCAGTGTGGGAGTGTGTAAGGAGCTAGAAAGATCTTGTAATTAAACAGCACAAGGAAATCATCTGAACAGAGCTGGAGAGCACTTGGAGCAGGATGGGCTGGTGGGAGCTGCCTGGAGCCTCTGCAATGCAGTGAGCTGCAGCTCTGCCCCCTGAAAATCCTGTCCCTGGAGCTCACAGAGGGCCTTCTGACATCAGCCCTGATTACTGCTCACCATGGTTTCCCCAGCCAAGATCAAACATTACTGGGGTCATGTGTAATTCCATCCTCTCTATTCCTTGCTTTGACAAGGCTGGAGGAAGGCTGAAAATAATTTCTTATGTGAAATATGACCTGTTGTCTATGGACTCCTGTATTCCTGGGGAGTATCTCCTGATCAGCAGCATCTGCTCAGTGCAAACATTTCTCAAAGTCCCTAAATGCTGTTTGGTTGCTGTCCCTCATTTTCCCAAGCATCTCTGTCACTGAATGTTGTTGGAACACACTCATTGCCACAGCGTGCTGCAGCATACCTTCTGTAGGAAATCCTTCTTGTGCCGGGTTCCTGTGTATACCTGCAGCTGTATGTTAGAGAGGAGGGTCCCTAGGAATTTTATCCATAAATACAAAGCAAGACAAATATAAATGTGCATTTGTTTCTTCTTGATGCGACAAGCACTTGGAAATGTTATCATTCTGCAGTTCTTACATGAGGAAAAAATGGACTGCCTGCGAATCATAGCTAGAAATAGAGCTGCAAGATATGCACTGAGGGCAAGGCCATGTTACATGCTCACATGGCAAATACATTTGAGAGAAAGTTCATCACCCGACATTCAGCCCCTTTTAACTGCTGTCCCACAGGAATGATCCAGGTCAATTCTGACCACCTCTGGCAGCCTTCATCTCATGTTCCACCCTCTGGTATTTGTTCTTATTTTCATGTTTTTTATGAAAACCCCCAAATAGCAGTCAGATAAATACTTGCAGCATTGCTTGGAAAACCACACACAGGCCTGCCTGCAGCCAGACTCTGCCAATTCCTGCTGGGTGGTGGTGATCATGTCACTGTGGTTTTTATGTTCCTGTTGCTTCAAAAGCTAGTATATTCTTAGTTAAGTGTTTTGAGGTGCAATGATATAAATGGGTAAAACGCAAGATACAGATAAATTCATAGAATCATAGAATGGTTTGAACTCAAGGGACCTTCAGAGGCTGCCTATCTCCAGCCCTCCTGCAATGAGAAGGGACATCTTCAACTAGATCAGGTTACTCAGAACCCAGTCCAGCCTGACCCAGAATGTTTCCAGGGATGGGGCTTCTACAGCCCTCTGGGTAACCTGTGCTACTGTTTTACCACCCTTATTGTAAAAAATGTCTTCCTTATATCTAGTCTGAGCCATCCCTCTTTTAGGTTAAAACCATTATCTCTTGCCCTAGCATAACAGGCTGCTAAAAAGTTTGTGCCCATCTTTCTTATAAGCCTCCTTTGAGTATTGAAAGTTGTGAGTTGTGATTAAGCTGTAGGTTGTACATGAACAAATCCAAAACTGTCTTTGCATCAAAACTAAAACAAGTGTTGTGTAAAGTACTCTGTGCATAACAGCAACATAGAAAGCACAAGAAATCCGTCTGTGGTGGATATGTGCAAGCAGTCTGTCGTCATGTAAATCTTTCTCAGGAAAATCTCTGACTCAGTGGAAGGCCAGAGCTCTGTCATTTTGTTTTATCTAGTAAAAAAGGTACAAGTGCTGAACACAGAGCTTTGAAGTCTGTGAATCTAGTTTATAGACTTAAGGAAACCAAATCCAGTAGATAGCATTTTTTGTCTCTCAAATAATAAATCCAGTTCTTTATGGTAACAGCCTGTAAGTGATGGCATGGTTCTGCTGTACAAAATGCCAGTCTTTTGTAAATCTACATAGTTTCCTTCCTTCGAGCAGGAACTACACCTGCTGTGTACCCATGTAAAACCTATCTTCAGGGTGACACTCAATGACATTGTTCAGGAGCCTTCAGCCAAACATCACCCTGAAAACAGTTCTGGATTTGCTTAAAAGCTGTTTGTACTTTCCTCAAAAAACACAATATGTTCCAGAGGTTTTTTTATCACAGATTGTTGTTTATTTACCTTAATCTTCCTGATGAAATGGAAGTCAGTGGTAAATGTCTACCTTTGGTAGATCCTTTGAGCCCATCTATCTCCTGTGACAATGACGCTTTGTCTGAGTTACACCCGACCGTGTAACTTTTGGATGCCAACACCAGGGTAGAACACCACTACTCTCTACACCAGGAACACTGATGGGCAAAGTACTGAAATTGAATTCCAGTAAGGAATTCGCTTTCAGGCTTTATGTTGGCATTACTCAGAGAGTAGGACAAGCTATAAACCCTGAAATACGCAATAGGGATGAAAACATCTGTATATACTAGATAAGAAAAATTTATTCTTTAGTAGGCAGCAACTTTCCAGTAGATTATCAGCCTAGCATCTGACAGAGCAGAATGAGCTATCATACTAATAAGAACGTCATAAATATCATTGCTTTAAGAATGTTGCCTACTTTTTCCAAACCCTTTCAATTTTGTCCCCGGTTTCTCTCCAATCATTGTCAGTGGTAGACTTGGATGAAAATCCATGGGTTTATTGTTGATCTCTATGGAAATAGTGACTTCTCTGTCATTGTTCTCAACTCTAAATGAAAACTTAGAGCCAGCATGGTGAAACTTCCCATTCAGTAAAAGTTCCGGTAAATCGAAACCAACAAAAACTTTTCATTGTGATAATGCCATGTATTAGAAAAAAGTTTCCTACAATGCACAATATCTAATCTATTGAATGAAATTGAAGCATAAATACGAAAAGCATTTTGACACTGTCAGAACAAGCTAGCTGGACTTTTTCCCTCTGAAAAATGCAATCAAATTGTCCTCTAAAAATTTAATACAACTGCATTTACCAATTGAAGAACTGATCCATCAGCTGGCTCTAGCTTAAGGAATCTGATCCTGCAAATGGGTATTCTAAAAATTGTCGGCAATCTAGCCAGGTTAGAGTTGCAGAGCTTTCATTGAACTCTTTCTCTGGGTTAAATTCTTGTAGGGTCATTAATCTCTGGTATAGGGCCCTGGCTGATGGAAGCCAGTAATCAGCCTGACTTCTTTGAGCCCTGTAACAGTAATGCCAGATTAGAGCCACCTATTTCCTCAGCCTTAGCTCTTGATCCAGAGAAGAGGAGTGTGCAGATCCACAAGAGCCTTGTTGGTGTCCCACAGCAAAAACCTTTTGATAATTTGTCACTTTTCTGAACTGCAGCAAGAAGATGGTGAGAATCAGATTTCTTTTATTACTTGTGGAAACCAGGAGTGGAAGTAAATAATTTACTCAGCAAAGCATTTCCTTTCTTGAAGAACTCTTGCAGTGATCTTTTCGTCCCAAATCCGACATGGTTTAAATCCATTGCTTCCTTCATTGTATCCTCTTTTCTCCCTGACATTTTTGACAAGCCAAAGCAATTCTTAGAATAATGTTTTTCCCTTAAAGTGGCACAAGCTGGTTTTACACCTAGATATAGTTTCAGACCTAAAACAGATTACTCCTTTTTTTTCTTGTTTTAGAGACAGCATAGGAAAAAAAAAGGGGGGGGGGGCAAAAAAAAAGCACCTTTCCATTAATTCTCCCACATCTTCTGCTCTCCTTCTTCCCTCTCTGAGGTAGGATTGATCCTCCCCTGCCCAGGATGCATAATGAGCTCAATGCTCCTGTATCTCCACTCAGCAAGTTCCTCCTGAAAAGACACAGCAGGTCAGTGTCCTTGTGCTGTTAATCCATTGAACTAACAACTGAAACATGGGAGGATTTTTAGCCAATTATAAATGATCAAGTTCTTAATGATTAAAGTTACTCAAGCATGACTTTGTATTCCTCACCTCAACCCTGCTCCCTTTTAAATAGCGTCATCATCAGATAAAGAAAAACCCTGATATTGAAATGTTCTTGTACTCACATACTTTGACAGAAAGTTAGCAAAAAATCTAATGCTTACTGACTCTCTGTTATGTAGAAGTTGAATTGTTTTTAGAGCAACTTGGTACCTGTTAAATGAACCTCACCTGAGATGAATCCAGAGCCTTGCCTTGTTATTTTCCAGCATGCTGTTACAAAGAAAGAGAAAATGAAATCCTTATCCTCAGAGGTGGATAAGCACAGCAAGGTCAAGAGGTTTACATTGCATTTCTCACCTAAAAAATATTATTGCTGTTCACTGAACTGCTCTAGACACCTTCTTACAGCAACCAGGTCAGCCCTAAGTGGGGGGTTGTCCCCCCCTGATGTTGGCATCCAAGTGTGATGTGACCTGAGTGATGCTCTCCTAACCCCTGAACATGGTACACTGACCAGAAGGACACACCATCAGGGGACTACTGTTTTACTATCCTCCTTTAAGCATTTCATGGATTTTTCAGTTCTCACAAAGCTTGGGCAGCTTCACAGCCATTTTAACTATCATTTACGCTCACGATCTCATTTCATGGTGAATTAAATTTTAGGTTTTTCCAGCAGAAGGAAAGCAGCAGTCATATATGATTCCTTCACAGCTATTCCAGGCATGTAATAGCTGAAATGCACTTGAAAGAAGAGGTCTTGGATAATGCAAGGAGTTTTAAGGTATCTTACCTAAGTTGGAAGGTTAGTCTGTAGACTCCCCAGTTAATCAAGGGAAAGTGCATCCTGAGAGCAATTCAGAGCAGGAGCCTAAATTGGACTAAATTTCGGATGTCCATCCTTCTTATCCTTCCCTCCTACTGGCAGGCCAGTTTCCCAGACTAACTTTGACTTGAGATTCTTTCTGTCAACATTTACTTCTTAAGTGTCGCTCACTGCAGCTTTTTCTCACCACTGTCCATAACTATGGGCAGATGACAAGGCATATGATGTAAAAGAAAAGGTTTTTCTGAGAGATCTGTATTATTGTGAGTGAAAACATTATGAAAAGCAACCTAAGACAGATAAATCACTACAAACCAGCACCTCAGCTAAGGATACCCTCCTGTCATTGCTCAAGAGAGAGTGTGGGCACAAGTAGCACAGATTTTCTTATTGGTGGTTTCTAGCTGATGGGTCTGTGAGGATTTTCATGAAATTTTCCCACATCCAAAACAAAATCTTGATGTTTCCTTTGTATTGCAGAAATAAAATTCAACACCAAGGATAAATATTTTATGCTGGATTTTACCTGTGGCGCATCGAAGTCCAGCCAAGCCAAGAAAAACAAAGCAGAACTGCAGGAAAGCATCTGCCATTTCCTCCTTTTTCTGATGTGTCCCATAAGCAAATCTGATAAGTAACTTCTGCAAAATGTTGTTTGAAATATGACATTTTAATGAAAAGCCATAGAAAGTGGTAGAAGTAATTCCTAATGCACAGGTCTCTTTTGTTCTATTATGCATTGATGAGAGAATTTGCATGATCATTAGGGGATGACTGAAGTCTGGAATCTTTTTAATGAATATTACATTCCCATCTGTTAATGGGAAGAATGACAGTAAATTCTTCTTTTAGGAAATTTCTGCCATCTGTGTAACTTTTACCTTGAGCACTACTAGGAACCAAGTCGAAGAAGGCACCTAAATAGTGCAAAGGAAGGAACTTCAGCAAAGTAAGACCTAACCAGCTTTCCATGTTGCTGGTCCCTTGTCTCTGTGGAACTTTGCTTTGTCTTTTCTTTATTGTCTTTCTTTCTCTTTTTTCTTTTTTGTTTTGCAAATTGACCTATGCTCCGTGAAGTTCAACTGACCTCTCCTCATGCTCTTTTTGTGTGAAGTTTTGAAATATCACCAGACATACAGACTTCTTTTATTATATTCACTGAAACATATATGACAGAAAAGTTGGGATCCAGAAGTAGATATTAAAAAATTCCAGTAAGTTTTGCACTAGTTTTCTACTTCTTAGACTCTACATTTTTCCATTATTTACAGTTTAGTTCAAGGAAAGTCAGATGGACTACTTGCCTAGTTTTCAAGAGTATGGATATTTATTCAACCAGAATTTCATTTATATGAAAGAAACACAGGGGTTTTTTCTTAACTGAATATATATTTTCAAGAGATAACAAGTCTTGATTAACAGGGGTCTGAGCAACAAGTACTTAATCATGTACTTAATCAGCTAGCATGTACTAACTAGAACTGTTTAGAAAATGTTTCCCTCCCCTTTAATTATTTTGAATCCTGAAATCAGTGTAATTGATTCTCAGAATGCTTCTGAAAACAACTCCAAACACAGGAGGTGTGATTTGCTCAAACTCACCATAAACAAATCTGATTAATTTCCATATTTCTTTATATTTGTCTCTTCCTTTTTGTTGAGAAGCCATATACATCATGAGACCTTTTTGTAACAGCCCACCATGAGAAATGTAATCTTCATGCCAACAGGGCAACATGCTAGTAAAAGCTGAACCACAAAGGCATCAAACAGCATATTTGTACTGAAAAGAGATAGAAAACATCCACATTTCCACAGAGAAAACTTTTTGTTTGGAAAGTCATTTATCTGGATAACAAATGGAATTGCTCTATTTTCAATTATTTTAGCTGGCAGTTTAATTAATTCTTCAATTTATTTTCAAACTTCAGCCTCCAGCCATTTGATATTGTTGTTAAGGAATGACCTGGTATTTCTGTTAAAACCATGCTGTTATCTGATATCTTTCTCTTACAGACACTTTTAACCACTCTGCAATATTTTTTGGCTTTCAAAAGCTAAGTAAGTCCACCTCCTTTGGTTTTCTCTTTTCAGGTCACAAATCCTTCCTACAGACTCCCTCTGAATTCTTTTTAACCTTCAGAATTCCTTATGGACTGTTTTCTATGAAAGTTTTTAAAAACTTGTCTCTCCCTTTCAAGCACACTCCTAACACTCTTTCTTCTAATGTCATTGTGCAGGTTCAAGAAGACAGGAATACATCTGACTACTTACTTAAAATGTCTCACCACCCCCTCATGTACCAGAAGTAACTCTTCTCCTAAGGTCTGATATCAAAACCACACCAAGCCTGTCTGTCCCTTGGACCTCTGAAAATATCTGAAATTTCAAATCCTTGCTATTGAAAGGATGAGATCTAAGCAGGACCGTGAAGCAGGTTCACCAGGTCCCCATCAATAAGTACAATGGAAGGTGGACAGTGCTCCTCGGACACAAAAGAGCTCCACAGTGTGGGTGCATGAAGCTCACGTCAGTCATGCCATGGCCAAGAGACCTGTGAAGATTGCCTGAAAATGTGCTGCATACTCCCACACAACATGTTTCTCATCTCTTTGGCTACTTTCCATCTTCTTGAGGTGGAAGAGAAGGCAGTGGGCTTTGTGTGACCTTGCTTTTCCTGTTTCGTGGAGCAACCATGACTCCTACTGGAGATTTGCTACTTACCAAACCCAGAGTGCTTTCAGCACAAATTACATAAATGCACATACTGGCTCACCATACATTAAGGAGAAACATGCTTGTGTGGGAGACTCTCAGAAGAGAGGTCACTCCTTCTGGAAATTCATTCATACATGGAGACAGATGACTGCTGAGATTCTGGTTTCAATGCTCCTACCACAAAACTCCTGGGGAGAAGAGGTACCTTTCCTTTAGCTGTTCTTCGTGCCCTTGGTGTGGGAGAGCTGGTTACCTTGACCTCCTCATTCAGGCTGTGGTTACTCTTGGGAAACAAATGAAGCAGTGAGTTAAGTAAAGGAAGTAGTTTTTGTTTTCTCCTTTCTTTTGCTGGTGAAGAAAGCTGAAGCCACCAGTATGATTTCTGACTTGAGGCAAGACAACCTCAACAACCCATGCCAGTGGAGAGCTGGTCAACTGCAACTTCACAGTTCTGGTGGAGAGAAGATCCTGGGTGAAGTCTGTAACCACAGCCAGGCTGAAACTTGGGTTCTGCTGTCTTTGGGGACGTACCAAGATTTAAAACAGAGCTCAGGAGAAGAAATCAGTGTAAAAATGAGAAAATACTTAAAGCAGTAAGAACGGTTTGACAACTCAACAGATTCATTGCATTTCCTTGTCTATCTGAGCAATGACCCAGCAGAGGCTAAGTACTGAATTGTACTGCTAAAATGTTTATTAATCAGAGTATTCGTCTATCTTGCCCCTTCTAGGAATCCAAGACATGTCTTTCTTCTATTTCCATGGTAGTATTTTATGGAAACCAGTAAGGATAGAATAATTTAGGCTGAAGTACCTGAATCATAAGTAGCCATCAAAATCAATGAACTAATTTTCAGAGATGCTAATTATCTCTCAGTTCCTATGGAAAAAAAAGAAGCCCATGGTTGTTTGTAATTTGAATAGACGTTTTCTATTTTTATTCATTTTGCTCCAGTAAACCTTTATTCACTGAGAATATGTGGGTTGCTAGCTGTTAATTATTATGCTAACAATATTCTGCTAAATGTGGTCTGAAAACCAGTTTTCCCACTTACTGATTCATCTGATTTGAAAAAAAAATTATTAAGACTGTTTAAAATAACTGTGACATTGATATTTTATCTAATCCCCAGTTTAACGGGAGCAGTCAGTATCCTCTCTTTGCATGAGCAGGTGAAACTGTATATTGCCACTCTAATTCTCCAGTTCTGTGATTGGATTTCTTTAGTCTCTTAACCTTAACAGCAGTGATTTCCACGTGGAAAGATTTAGTATCCATAAAGGTCCTTCCTTTAATGTGGTGCTACAGGAGGAGTCCCTACCTCCCTCTGAGGAACACGTGATTCTTACAGACTTCTTCAGTGATTAAAGATAACTCAGACTCAAAAATCCTTTGCAGTGCAGGCATTTAGCTCAAGACTGAGACATCTAAATTAAGATGTCTAAATGTAAGATCTTGATTTAAGTGCCCAGTGCTTTTCAAGATGCCCTTGTGAATTTCTTGAGATGCTCATTTGGCCTTCAGCTGCAATTCTAAAAGCAGATAGGTCTCCTGCAGGTCATGGCTGTATCTGCCAGCTGTGTGTATGTCCTAGGTCATCTGAAATGGCACAGGGCACCTATGTTTACTCATTGGATAGAACCCTAAATACTGTTAGATTGAGGAACATAGAGAGAGTCAGTAGAGAGATTCAGCTCTCACCAGGCTGGCAGCTGGATCTGCCTGATCTCCCCTGAGGGTACTGACTACAGCAGTGGTTTAGGCACCGAGCTCACATATAGACATTTACTTGCAAACACCTAGTTTTAGGTGTCTTCATCCCAAACAAGACCAACCCATGATGTATCTGTTTAACAAAGGATGAATTCAGAAATGGAAGGCAGAACATGTTGAAAGGAAGAAACTGCTGTATTTATGCCTTTGTGAGGGCTCGACAACTGATACAAATATCAGCGGGCACCAGTCCCCCTCCGAATGTTTCAGTGGATGCCATGTCTAGAACAAAGGGGACTACAAAAGGACAACCTTCTCTTTTTACCTTCCACTGTTTGAGGTTAAACAGTGCCTCTTCTATGGAAGACTTACATCAGTGAGCAGCTGTAGGCCAAATACAAGGACAGTTTTTTAATAATTACCCTGTTCTTTTATTAACACAATTGGCTTAAGCACCAACCACTGCATTAAAAATAACCTGAACTTGATTGTGCCCTTCTGTTTCAGTCAGGAGTATCTGCCATATGCTTGACAGAAAGGGACAATATTCAATGGTAGAATTTTTGAAATGCTTCCAAAATTAACCTTCCTGTTTCTTACACTATTAAAAACAATTCTCTCCTGCTACTCAATGCAATTTACAGGAGGTGCTTGGAAGAAAACAACCTTGAATTTTCTTATGACACTAACTTCAATCATGATAAATCTCAAGGTGAGAGTAAACAGGAAGATATAAGCCTCTTTTACAACCATGTTTCTGAATGACATTATAGTCAGAGATGTTCTTTATAGTGTCTGCTGAAAAAAATGCACTGAATTTTATTGGCATCATCTCTCTGACAGATGCCACTACTGTCCTTGTTTAAACCAGCATTAAAATGTTAAATATAACTTGAAGAAAAAACCTGTTATAAGAGTTTGCATTTAATGAATTACAAAAGTAAAAGAAAAAAAATTACCCAGAAATTAAAAATGAAACTTGAATTTGATAAAATAAAAATTCTGCATTAAACGTATGTTGTGTGGGGTGCTGAATTGCAGAAATTAATACAAATACGTGTAGAATGGAATAGTTTGCAAAACTGATAAAAGTGATAATTGTGCATGTCAAAACCTCACTTTCTGTCTTAACTACTCAGTGAGTTTAACTTTTTTAATATCTACTTTTAGCATTGTTCTTTCGAAGCAGAGATAACTATTTAGAAACAGTTTTACAAGGCAGTGCCATACCAATAACATGAAATATTACTTAATAGCTCCTTCCTAAGTATTAAAATGCTGCAAACAGAAAATATATTCTTCCTTTTAAGAGCATAAAATTGTGTTCTATCTGATTTTTCATCTTTGCATTTATTGAGATAATTATTAGAGGTTATTCTGTGGTTTGGAACAAAAATCCAGAAGTTCCCTGGTACATGTGTCCAGCCAAGCATTAGTTAGTCTGAGTGCCTCAGATTTTTGCTTTACTTTCTGTATTCACCCTTCCTAAGATAGCCTAAGTGAGATTTTCTGTGATGATGTGCCGGACCCTGCAGAAGTCTGATTGTAGCTTTCCAAGGCACCATCCTGCAGTCAGGACCTCTCACACAGACTGTTGCAGCAGCAGCAAGACTGTGGGCAAGTAGTGAGAAGCTCTGGAAATTTCTGTAGAGCTGCCACTGAGGAACTCGTTTTTGTGAAAGGTAACAGCCTTCTAGAAATCCCAAGTCAGGGACCTGAATAGGAATGGCTTTAGGTATCACAGACCCAGTTCTTGCCTTACCTGGTCTGATGGAAAATTCTGTAATGTTTGTTGATGGAGTTTTGCAGTACACCGGAGCCACGTGTGGCCATGAAAGTGCTTGTCCCATTTATAATGCTGCCAGTGATATTGAACCCCAGCACTGAACATCACAGGCATAGAGTAGGGTATATTATTTGTCTAACATTTTTGTAGCACATTCAGTAGTGACATGCTTACTCATTATGAGCAACAACACACTTAGGGAATGGACCTGTAATTTTAAGTATTTTGACCTCCACCATCTCGATAAATATTCAATAAATCTGTACTGAAGTAGAAACAAGAAAACTATGCCAGACCTTAGCTCTCACCAAGAAATATTTCTCCTGATACTGCATTAAAGAGCCATATATAAATACCTCTAGGGCTGTAAGAGATGGAAAGCAACTGCTTACATCAATAAGTCATTAGCAGCAATTAGGACAGAACAAAATTGGCATCTGGCTATTCCAGATGATGACAGAAGAGACGTGTAATTGTAAAAACCATGAAAATGTAAAAGAGATATTGGAAATCCATACTCTGTGAACTAACGCAGGCAGCCTGAGCACAAGCTGCAAAAGTCACTAGAATTTGACAAGCCTTTTTGAGCGACACTGTTCTGAAAGCAGAGAAAAGGCATATGAAGTGTGAAATAGTCTGTAAGTTAAGAGCTGATAGACTGCCTGGTCTTTTCCCAAGTTCCCTTATGAGGTCTAAATAATCAGCAGCAAAGTGAGTGCAAACATAGCCTGTTTCCTCTTGCACTGGAGTTACTGCACTCATGTGAGTAGCGTTTTTTTAGTAAGAGTAAAATTTGGTGTACAATGAGAAAATAAGGCACAGATGAAATGCCACTTGACTAAGTACAGCAAAGCCAGTGACAGAATGGTGTTGATACACCTCACAAGTGCAAGCAGGTGGGAGCTTCAGGAGATGGGACAGGTACCCAGCACACTTTAGTTCAAATAAATAATGCCGTTCACTACACTGCATTTGGGTACTCTCTTACTAGGAATCATTTGCAATAATTTAGGCTGATTTAGACATCCAGCCACAAGTGTGTGGATCTCCTGCATGTATCCTTCATGCATAAGGTGGCCAAAATCCTCTTTAAATCTGGAAATTTGGTTGCTATTCATGGAGTATTTATTTCCCCTTTGCTAGCTGTGGAAAACAACATGGCTTTTTCCTGCTGTATAAATATCAACGTGGGTATTTTTGCACTTAAAAAAATCTAGCGGCTTTACATGTGCAGAAAATTTGCTGTATTTTTATATCTGGCATCCAAAATAGTCTGAAAATCCACAGAAGTGACTGCTAATGAATATGGCTTTAAGAAGTCTAACATTTCAGTCTCTGTGTCTGTTTAGTGCCCAGTCCTTTTACTGTGACTACCCCATGGGTTGAAAGGCAGATGCCTGTGTGGCTGGAGGCACCTTCAAGTGCTTTCCTGCAGGTCATTAACCCTTTTCCTGCCCACCCTTATTGGAACTACCAGCATCTGTAAGTCACATATGGCAACGATAGCGCTACACACAGAGATTTTATTTATAACATCATGTGAGGCATAAAGCACTGTCAATTCAATGTGCAGCTCAAACAATGGTGTAACAAAAGAGGAGTGTGCTTCAGCTCAAGCAGCCTGTGCCCCTATGGTCTGATTTGAAGGCCACTGAAATAGCTGGAATGAGTATACTCATCTCCAGTGGGCATTGGAGCTCTCTTTTGGTTGTGTCTGTGAAGTCCTGAGTGTGAAGCAGAGTGGTATTTGTGGAGTTCTTTGTGTTTATGATTATAAATATAATCCTTCATTCAGATGCTGTGATGCTGAAAGCTGTAGAAATCCCCTAGGCTTGTATAAAGAGTAAGGCTGTTTGGTAAAAAGGAGATTCTTTTCCCCTTAAAATACTGCAAAAATGTGTTATTTCCATTTATTTAAAAGCAGCTTTCCAGTAGCCAATGGATATTTATATTGATGGAGTATCCACTGAAGTATGGCAATTTCCTGATTCCAAATTGGTTTTTCTCCTACAATGCTATCAGGTTGCTTTTATCTCAGAATGTTTTCCTGAGAAGACCAGTGACATTTTTTGGCTTTTACAGCTAGAGAAATTCAAATCCTCAGAACTTCATCCCCATGAGCTATCCCTGGCCCTACCATATTTCAGTTCAAAAATTCTTAGCCATGCACCCTTGTGCTGCTGCACTTCCCAGTGGATGAATATGAAATTAACTCCTTTAGGAATTAGCTCTTCTGAAGAGCTGTCACTGATGTTTCTGGAGATGTGATGTGACCAGCAGGTCAACGGAGAGGATTCTCCTCTCTACTCTGCTCTCGTGAGATCCGGCCTGGAGTGCTGCACCCAGCTCTGTGGTCCCCAACACAGGAAGGATGCTGACCTGTTGAAGTGAGTACAGGTGAGGGCCATGAAGATAATGAGGGGAATGGACCGCCTCTCCTATGAGGACAGGCTGAGAGAATTGGGGTTGTTCAGCCTGGAGAAGAGAAGGCTCCAGGGTGAGCCTACAGCAGCCTTCTAGTGCCTGAAGGGTGCCAACAGGAGACATGTAGTGACAGGACAAGGGGAAATGGCTTCAAACAGAAAGAGGCAGGTTTAGATTAGGTATCAAGAAAGAAATTCTGTACTGTGAGGGTGGTGAGACACTGGCACAGGTTGTCCAGAGATGTTGTGGATGCCTCATCCGTGGCAGTGTTCAAGGCCAGATTGGATGTGGCTCTGAGCAACCTGGTCTAGTGGAAGGGCGGTTGGAACTAAATGATCTTCAAGTCTCTGTCCAACCCCAATGATTCTATGATTTATGTTTATATGATATCTGGCCTCAAACTATTAATATACTCACACTGTAGTAGAGGGGACTTGTATTCTGGTTTGAAAATGAAAAGTTAATTCCAGGAAAATTATACCCACTATTTAGCTTGCTGTCTAACTCGGAAAAAAAGAATGAAGAAATTAGCCGATTTATTTTATGTACAAAGCAGAGCACTTGATCTTTGATTCTCTGAATTTTTCTCATTGTGGATCTCCTTCCTTTTTTCAAAGCTTCCACTCTGTGTCTAGCCAAGAATTGGAGAATATGTTGGTCACAGACCCAAAAACCTATAATTATCTCCTCGGAGTAGACATTTCTTTATTTTCTTACATAATAGCAAATTTCTTCTCTCCCTCATCTTGAAATATCTTTCCTCTTATTTTTTACTCATCCAGATCTCCAAACTAGAGTGTGGCCTTTTATTTTGAAACTACTAATCATGATGTGAAACCATTTCATGTGCAGGTAATTGAATTCATTTAACTTAGTTGCACAGATGATGCTAAGAGAAGTATCAAAGCTCTCACAAGGCTGGTACAGTTGCCGAGCGCGAGTTGCAACGTTTTGAACTGAATTTTGTACCATCATTGTCCTACCTACACTACATACGTAGGAAAAGTCATGGGGAAAGAACCTTCAAGGATGTAGTAAACTGTACAGTTCCCCAGTCTGAGAAATGCGTACAAGCATTAAATACAAGTAGGGCTTTGCGCCTGTGGCTGACTGACATCATTGTTGGGCCAGGAAGTTTGGTTTGCATACAGGAGATGAAAGCTCTTATCTACCAGCCCCGAAACAGTAATTTAAACTAAACATCTCTATTACTTCCTGATGCAGGCAAGCCATTATTAATTTGATATCTCATCAGGCTTATGTGCTTCTAAATTTGTCCATCAAGTGAAGATTTTAACAAAGAGCTTCAGTTTTACGATGACAAGTAGTGAAAGCATAGAGAATATGTTCTTTAGGGAAAGAGTAAAAGCACTGCCATGGGAATTAATGAGGTGATAATTGGTGCAGGGGATGCTTGACAGACACAGGGCTCCACTCGAATTTAGCGTGTACTCTTTGCTCTGTGACTATGTGTGGGGCAGAAGCCACAGAACTTCAGTCAAACATGAGACCTCAGTCTGAAATTCAAGTTGTCCTACAGCTGTAAATGTGGTGCAGTTGGGGATCAGGGATTGGCCTGGGTGTGCAACGCTTCACCCTTAATTCCTGGTCCCAGAGCTCTCTCAGCCAGCTGCTGCATGCATGAAACAAGGGATTGTTCCAAGAGAAGACCCTGCCTTGGGAGGAAGGGATTGCCTGAACTCCCAGCCCCTGCACAGCAGAGCTGTTGGGCAAGTGCTGCAGGAGCCATCCAGAAGTGTCAGACTGGCCTGGAGATTCCCCTGGGCAGCTTCTGCTGTGCCCAGATGGACGGGCAGGCAATATTTATGTGTTAGATGTGTTGATTAACCTGGCCAGGAACCCAGCCATCCAAATGACTCACCCAGGCAGTTTCTGCTACAGAACTGACCAGACTGCGCAGGGAAGACACCTGTAAATAGAGGAAGTTGTGCAGATGCAGAAATGAGCACACAGCTCAGCATTTGGTACACATTCAAGATATATATTTTGTGCATTATTTAATACTCTCAGTAGAAACAGACCATACGTGTGCTGGAGTGGTCATGCAGGACCACTGCCCAAATGGATGATAAAACATGAGCAGAAATTTGAGGAACCTCACCAGGTCCAGCTGAAGATGCTGCTGAAAGGACCCTCACAACAGAGGCTCCCATCACCATCTGGACAGTAACCAATCATGCTGTTGGAGGGGCTGGAGCATTACCCCATGGGAACAACCCCTCAAATCTATTTCATTTCAACAAATGCTGTGAGTGTCTATGCAACAGTGTCACAGTGCTCCTGGGGCATGAGAGAACTTGCATAGAGCAGACCCCGACACACTCAACACAAAGAAACATGATTTCGCCTCTATTTGAGCATCTGTCCTTTATCATAGAAAGCAAAGATAGCCTCCATCTTACTCCTGATACTCCTGTTTTGGACTTCAGCTCTTGTGCTAGTGCATATTTAATTATTTTACTGGAAGTGGGATCTGTAACAAATATTTTCTGCCATCTTAGAGATATCATGTGGTGATTAAACAGTCTCCTGACAGGGAGAATTGAATCAAATCTTATCGTGGATAATTGAACATGGATCCTTCATATCTCAGGAGTCTATCTTTGTAACTTTGAGTAAGATCTCTTGCAATCTCCTCTGCCGTCTTGCATGAGACTCCTCTTACTTACTAATGAGAGTCTTCTTAAGAGCTAGGAGCTCATGGCTCTGCTTAGAGGGTGCATTTTGAAGGAGAAGTTAATATCTGTTTTAAATATTTCTCAAAACTTTTGGTGACGGAAAGTTTGTCCCCTTGGTTACTTGTTCCATTGATTAACTATTCCTCTAACTAATGAGTTTTTTGCTCAGCTTTCTCTTTTGCTGCAAATTGTCCTAATCTGCTGCCTGTCCTTCTTGTTCTCTGCAAACCCTCTGCAATATCACCTTTCTTTTGCCTTTCTACCAGTCTGCTAAGTCAAACCTATTATATTTCAGTCATGCTCTACGGAAAAGATTTTCAAAGTGCCACTTTTCTTAACATCAAGCAGAAGGTCTTTATCTCTGTAGATATGTAACATCTAAACCAGGACATGGCACTCCTTGTCAAGCTTCAGAAGTGCTGATGAGAGGAGAACTGCTGTCCATTTTCCAGGTTGGAACGTGCCTTTCTGGCAACAGCATGGCATCAGTCATTTAGATTACGACTCCCTATAGCCATCTTTTCTGCTGTGTTGCTGCCCAGTTATTTTTCCTTTTTCATTTTTTTCTTCTTTCCAAGTGTAGCACTTTTTGCTCTTGTCTATGCCACGCTCCATCTTCCTGACTTCAAATCACTTCTCCAATGTATTGTTTTAAATTCTAACCGTCTCAAATGCTATCAGTTCCCCTTTGTTCATTATTTTCACATTTGAGGACATCCATGCTTTTCTGTTATCCAGGTCATTAATGGGGGTAAGGCACAGGATACCCAATTGTGTATCACAGCCTGTGTGAGTTATTGAAATTTGAGTACAATCTTACATCAATTAATGCATTCACCTTTATAGTGTTTGATTCCACTAAATTCATACTCATTTCAAGAACTTCATTAAAAAACCAGAGCTATGCAGTCTAGACAGTAAAAAACACAGTGTGGCTTTGAGGAACCGGATGGCCAAATTACCCATTTAGTCAGATTTTCAGCAATAAAACATTAATCAAGCTTTTTCTAGAAATCTCACCAAATCCATGGCAAAACCTCAAATTTCAGCAGTGCAAAATCTGTCAGAAAATAGGGCTGACCTCTTCACACTTTACTAACAACACTTTATGCCTGAAAAGCTATTACTTGCTACCACAGCTACAGTTATATTTTGAACTCTCCAGAATGTTTTTTACTTTTCATCTATTTTCATAAGATCTACTACAATTGAGCATCTCTCTACACATCAGAGGAACAGAAAGAACTGTTATCCACATACTTCTGTGAATAATTCAGGAAAACTTGGCTCAGTAAAATCTGGGACTCTGGCTACTGTTAAAGTTATTGCTGGCTCAGGTTACTAAATTTTTTAACTCCTTGGTAAGTCATTTGAAACATAAGCTTTCCAGACTGTTTCAGTTTATTACTCTCTTTAAGTGAGCAGATCTAAATTAGAATCTCCTCAGATCAATAGCTCATTTTTATCACAGGACATTTGAACTGTACCATATAGATCAGATAAATCATCTTTCACTGCACTCGAAAGTTTTAAGCTGCAGATCTGTGGTGTAGAACTGCCGTAGATTGGGTGCTAGGAAAATGATATATTACAATTGTTTCTCCCCACCTATGGCTCTTCCTGAATAAGTGCCATGTTCCAGCACAGTGATTATTTTAATTGCAGATGTTTCCTCAAACTGCATGATATATTTCTCTCTCTTAAAGCAGGCTGTTTACTTTTACATTACAACCAATGTTTCCTCATTGGGTGCTGCTCAGATTTTTTACACCATGAAAAACACTAAGTAATGTATTTGACTCCATGCGATCCAGACCTAAAGGAATGAGGAGATTCAAAGTGGAAGTTGTAATCGCAGCTGTGTCCTGGGCAGTGTACAAATCACAGGATCATGGAAAATTCATGCTGGAAGGGACCTCAGGAGCTCTCTACCCTGTCCTCCTGCTCATATCCAGACTGCATTTATCTTTCTTTTTTTTTCATTTCATGCTTATTATCTCTCATCCTCCCACCAGGCACTCAGCTGTGAAAAGTCTGGCTCCATCTCCTTGCTGCCAACTTGTGGGCACCGGGAGCTACTTTTGGGAACACCCCAAGTTGTCTCTTCCCCAGGATGGACCAGTGCTGCTCCCTCAGCCCGTCCTCACATCCTCACAGGGTGAGTGCTCCCAACCCGAGCATCTCCGCGGCCCTCAGCTGAACTCCTTCCTGTTCATTGACGCCTTCCTTGTGACACTTTGCCTTCCAATGATGATCGCTCTTTGATTTTGATACTGCTGCCCTTTATGTATTAAGCCATTATATGTTGTTTGCTGATCAAGAACTGCCACAGCAGAAGTCATTACAGGGATTTCAGAGGCAGATGGCATGACTTTGCATAGAAATGTTTGAACTTTTTTTCTGAAACACTTTTTTTTCTAAAGCAAAATAACCCTTTTCATAGCAATTTTTCATTTGTTTTCTTTTACTTCTTTCAACAGAAAAAGTTCTTGAATGCATAGGAGATATTTTTTCCTTTATTTTGCCTAATTCATGATATATAAAAATAAATAAAGGATTCTTAATCTCAGTTTAAAGTGTAATTCTTTTGAAACAAATCAACTTCTTTGCAGACCCTGTAGATAAGGTGAAGAGCCCTGTGAGTTTCAGGGCAGAAGGAAGCCTGATATAAAGAGGGATCCAGCAGAGCCACACAAGCAGGAACATGTGCTTGCCACCCAGCAGGTTAGTGTGGAACTGCAGCCACCAAACCGCCACAATTAACCCACTCTCAAGGCCTTGACCTGAGTTTTTCCATGTGGCAAATGTGAAGGGCAAAGTCTCAGAAAAATAACAGATACAAACCAATATTCCCCCATGATCTTGGGCACAGGTGTTATAAATTAAGTCCTGAGGCCTTTTCCAGGACGCCATCTATTACCCTGGTCAAAACATGGTTCCAAGAAAGCATTCATACTCCTGTTAGAAAATAAGGATAAAGCCCAAAGTTTTTCACTGTGCTATCATTGCTTCTGTTGGACTTGCAGCTGTACATTACAGCATCGCCGCAGCGACCACAGGTAGGCATCCACATCTGTGAGGTCCATGCTAAATCGACTGCAAATTGTGTACACATGCACTTTAATTCATTAAGTTCCATTGTGGTCTGTCCTTCACTGGCATTATTCAGTATTTTCATTTTTACTATGAACAGAGGCATAGAGGATGTGTTTATTAATTTTTCAGATGACCCCAATCTGGAAAGGGTTACCTGAAGGACTGAAAAATAGGATTGGAATTCAGGATACTTTTGACAAATTGAATAAACTGTGAAAACAACAAAACCAGAAGATGCAAATAGATCCAGTGAAAAGTACTTATACACAGGTAGTGGCAATTGCCTACTCAAATATGCAATAGCCAAAGTGGGATAAGCACCAGTATAAGAGGAGAAGATCTGGCTGGGGGGAGAGGGCACTTATTAAATCACAAGATGACACACGGTAAGTAACATGATACTGTTTCCAGAGAAGTATCCACTGCCATGAGATATATAAGTAGGACTTTGTCTACGTGACATGTGGTGGAAATCTTTCTTCTTTTGATGCCTTAACTGTCCTCCTAGAAACAGACTAGACAGAATGAGGAAATAAAGGTAGGTATTTATTTGGAAAGCCTTCAAAGGCACACCCTGGGAGCCAGAGGCTACTGCCAAGATGGACCCCAAGATGGACGACAGGTCACGAGTTCTTTACACTTTTATAGGTTTGGTTCATTTACATATCAGGGTTAATTCTCCAGTTAAACCTTCAGTTCAATGATGTAATTTCCCCAAGCTTGCTCCCCCTTTAGAGTCTTTGGTTTACACATTTTGGGCCTAGGACGGTCTGAGTGTCCTTGAGAAGCAGGCCTGGAGAGGCTTTGTTGTGTCTAACTAGCATGAGAGAGCAGAAATTAACAGGCTACAAGAAACTTCAGAGCTACACACTAAATAGTACAGAACCTGAAAAATACAAAAGTTAACACCTAAGGCATCACTTTCAGCACTGGCATGGCCCCAGCTGGAACATGTGCCCAGCTGTTGATGCTCAGAAGCAATGCAGCCTTTGGTGAGTATCCAGGGGAGAATGGTCCGAAACAACAGCCTGAAGGAACTGGAGCTGTTTGCTAAAGGAAAAGAAGAGAGAGGCATGACTGCGAATCATAACACATAAAGGGTAGCTGTAGAGAGGGAAGGAATTAATTCTCCATTATGAAATAATGGTTTAAATTACAGTGAGGTTTAAGTTAGGCATTTGGAAAAGCTTTCTAACAGCAAAAGTAATTAAGCACAGAAATAGGCTGCATGAGGAATATCCATCATTGGAGGCTTAAAGAGGAGGCTGTGTAAGCTGTATAGGAATGAGCAGCCCAGCCATGGGGCTGAAAAGGGGGAAGAGCTGTTCTGATTTGGGTGCTAGCAAGAGGAGA
The DNA here is from genome assembly GCA_013397865.1 of Struthidea cinerea. Lineage (NCBI taxonomy): Eukaryota > Metazoa > Chordata > Aves > Passeriformes > Corcoracidae > Struthidea > Struthidea cinerea. The sequence continues at coordinate 65,693 of VZTI01002965.1, read as the reverse complement.
AGATTTTCCAAATGCGAATCTCATGGCTGTAACACACTGCTGTCTGTATAGCACTAGCACAAGATGACCTGGAGCAATTACTTAATTTATTGATGTGTGCAAACCCCAACAGAAGGCCTGTTTTTACAGATGGCACCTCAAAATGTTAAAACACATGGAACAGGGCATCAAAAAAAATCCTCTGATTCAGCCCTTGGTATGAGGTCAGTCCAGATACTCTGCAGGAATTGGGGTCCAGCTGATGCTGCAATATTCTAGTATTGATATGCCAGACAAAGCCTAGCAGGTGAGTGCTACCAACCTTTGTAATAATCAGCATGCTCTTACTTAGATGCCTTCCTAACAGATTTTGCTTAGATCAAATTTTTATTGGTGTCTGAAAACCCCAGACAGTGGGGGACAGTGGAGAGAGGCTGGTGAAGAAGTTTGTTTCTGGTAGGAACACAAACTTGTATTTTACCGAATCAGTTCATATGTTGGTATCCTACAGATATCTACAAAACCCAAATTCTTTTAAAAAGAAAATTAGATCCAAATTTATCCACAGAGTTTTAATATTAGAAAAAAGCAAGAGCCAGAGTCTTTAAATGTCATATTAAATGAAAACTTATCTGTATTCACCAGCTTGATGCTACCCCTGCTATCATCAGGTAGCTCAGGGACTTGATTACAGTCATCATGACAATGCTATAATAAAAGATTATGAATAGCATGTTGCTGACTTGGGAGCAATATGGAAATCTCATATCATAAAACCAGCATTCAGTCTCTTTAACTTTATTATATTAAAAAAGTTATAAAAACTCTCTGTGTAATTTTTACCGTGCTCCATACACAAGAGAGCCATTATTTAACTCTTCATTTAATTTCCAGATGCTTCATATGCACCATATAAAAGGCATCCAGAGAATCTGGGCAGGAAACAGCCAGCTCAAAGGTATGCATGTGTGGAAAATGCCATTAAAATTATAGCTTATCTAGTGTGCTTTGCTTCCCTAAACTAGAAGTGTTTCAACTATTTCCACAGGTTTAGCTTCAGGCTGCAAGGTTGATGTCCCTTCAACTTGTCTGGGAGTCCAGGTGGGCACTACTTGGGGATCACATAGGTACTGCACCTCTGAGATGCCAGATCCAGAATCCCCATGTGTTTTTGGCCTTGCAACACAACCAGTGTGTCCCATTTGGTTCCCTTACATCATGGTACATTGCTGCAGGCCATAATGCAGTGCAAGAATGGCAGTCTTTGAAGTCCCAGCCCTGGACTTTTCAGTTTTTCTATACTGGACTTTTCAGTTTTTCTTTAGCAGAAAAGAGAGAGAAAATATGTGACTGCAAAGAAAATCTTACCTGGTAGCAATTTCCAGGGGACAGAGCAATGAGGGCTACCTCCCACCAGGAATTTTCAGGCATGCCATCCCTGTGCTGTGGAAGAGGTGTGGCTGGGGAGCCCTCACGCTGCAGCTGGGCTGCCCTGGCCCTGGTCCCTGAGTGCATTGTACATACTCAGAAACTAGGAAGGGAGTAAGCAAAAAACCATCTCCCTTCTTCAAAGTTTCAGTGTTCTTGAACATTTGAATTGTGAGCCCTGGTTTCCTCCCTCACAGTAATACACATTATGGCAAAGAAAATTTTAGAAGTCATGGAAGACAGAAGTGCTTGAGCAATGACCAGTATGGCCCAGGCAAGAAGGATGTGAGCACTGTTTCAACACCCACTGCAATTCAACAGGCTTGAGAAATCCTGGTTGCTGGGAAGCAAAACACAAATTGTCCCTGCAAATGCTTTTACCAGGTCGCTCTGTCCTTTTCCTAATTCAAACTGCAATTATAGAGATGATAAAATGGAAAATAAATATATATGCAGTAGCTGAGAAAAACCAATTAGTTTTGCACCGGTGAGAAATAATGCAGAACTCCTTGTGTTTTTAACAAACTGGCTCTCAGTATATATTGTAATGTATCTTCATGATCCAAATATACTTAGGAAGAGCATGACAATGAAATGTATGTTGGAAGTGTAATAAAGGAACTAATGCAGTAAAGTTACTATATTTTATTAGTAGAAGAAAACAATTAAAATGATATCCAGGTAGTAACTTAGGAGCCAAATGTCATAGCTGTCTCTTTTGCTGCCAAAATATGTGTACTCTCTTCCTAACAGTCTCTTCCCCAAGGAAAAATAAATGTATCTAAGAAATACTTGTTAGCAATGCAATTGCAGGCTTAATTCCCCAACCAACTTCAGACATCATAAAAACAAAACCAAGCAGAAGCCCTTTGCAATTGCAATGGAAAAGAGACAGAAAACCACTAAATGCTCAGAGAAAGATAATATATTTTTATAACAAAAGCTGACACAGTCTTTGACAATAACATTTCAGATGACATTAGCATTAGTTTTTCAAATGCATGGTCTTTTTCTTTCAAGCTACAGCGTAGAATGAAAAACTTCTTCTAAGGTTAGACTGTGCTACTCCTGGACAGGGCTTTTGGGACATTCAGACACCACAGTAGCTTGCCAGACTCTCAGAAAAGCAAAGTATCTTTGTATCAAAATAACGTTTCTTGGCACTACTTACTTCTGAAGGTCTGGCCCCTCCAAGGAACTAAATGACAGCAGGGTTATTTGTACGTTGTGAGTTCAGCCATGAGACCTGAGACACTGGGAAGCTAATTGAGAGCGCCTCTGAAATGCTTGCCCTAAAAAAATGAGATCAAGATAAAAGTTTGAATAAATAAAATAAAAAACACAAAAAAAAAGCTAAACCTTTCTCTTACCNAAAAAGCTAAACCTTTCGCCTCCCCCCCCCCCATATAGATTAGACCTGTATTCATATCGCAGCTTGGAGAAAGAAAACCTTCAAGAGGCCTTGCATGGTCCATAGAAGTTTGTAGCTGTGCAAGGCTCATGTTTGTGGTGTCCTTCAGGATTCCCATGCTAGAGTCTAGATTCATCCCTATCTCCTCATCGATTTACCAGTGTGATCCCTGCCCAGCCTGGGCACCCTGGGCTCTCTCACCATCCACGGCAAGGCCTTGAGGTCCTTCAGAGATACCTGTCTTGGGAGGGGCTGTCTCATACCCTTAGCTTCACCAGGCAAGACTCTGGACACTGTGGAAAGCCTGCTCACTTGAGGAGCAGATGTCCTGACCTGAGGCTCCAGGCTCTGTAGAAGGATTTTGACTTGATTTGGTAGCAACACATACTTTTACTGTTGGAAGTAAAGGTGTACACCCCAGAATAGTATGTGTTCCTTCTAGATCCCCACTCCCAATGCAAGCTTGAATTTCTTTGACAAGGGCCTCAAAAGCTTTTTTCTCCCCAATGACTTTGTGCAATTTAAAATACCCATCTAAAACATTGCAGATGATTTCTACCCCTCAGTCAGTTACTATCAAAAGTCTCCATTCTTTTGAAAAATTGTCGGCAAACCCAAGATAAAAATATTGATGTTTAAAAATTTAGTGTTTTAAAATATTGAACATTAACATCCTTTTAATGATTTTTAAATTGGATATAAATCAGGGTAGATATTTTCCTTTTGACACTCACTTATAAAGGGTTACTGCATTGATAGGTTCACAAGAAGAGGCAAGTGAATTTTCTTTCAATTTGTCTTGCCTCCAGGCTTGGATCCCAAAATGGCAGATGGCTGGAAGGCACTGGAGCTTCACTGGGTTAAAAAGCATATTCTCACTACAAATGTAAAAACTGTAATAACCAAGCCCCAGAAATCACAAATGCCTGGATCCCTAGGTTGCAGGTGGTGCAGTGCAGAGCTACTAAAGTTGATGCCAGAGAAAGGTAGAGAAGAACTTTGCAGATGATCTTTAAGACGTCTCATGGCTCATGAAAATGATCTACTTCAGTGGCATTTTCAATTAATAGATGCACTGATTTTTCCTCTGTACATTTAAGCTGTCAGTATCTACTCCCATAATGACAGCATGAGAGGGATTGGATTTTTTTTCATATTTAAAGTGTAGCTGATTAAATTTGAAATGGGATCAAGGATATGCTTTTTTACTAATGGAGATTTTGGATAATAATGACTAGGAGCTTTCAGTTGCAAAAGCCAGTGTGATGCCTCACATGTCTGTATTGGATGCAAATCTTGATAAATGTCCTTGACTAGGGTCATTAAAACTGGTATGATTGGATTTGTGGCATTTTTAATGTAGGCTCAGAAACAAACTGCATTATTATTGAAAACCTGAGATGAATTTATTGAGATGGTCTGAATAATTTTTCTGAAACAGAAATTCCACAGACAGCTGCTGTCTCTCTCTTAATGAGTTTCAGAGTCTGTATAAAGAGGAAACCCAAGTCTTTGTGGAAAGCTCAGAAAAGATTTCTTTCTATCCTGACTCACAGCCTGTCTCCTGAGAAGCACAACCATCAGCACTGACAAGAATAAACACAAAACAGAAGTCTAGATTAAATGCTGTGAATGATCTATGGCTTCGTTTTGCTGGTATGCACCTGAGGCTCAAGACCCTTTTGCAAAACGATGGAAACTCATCTATCTCACTAACACAAGTTACGTGCCTACAGTGATTTGAAACAGAAACTGGCTTTACCTGTAATCTTCTGAGGTGGATTTTAAACTTCCCCTAAACTAAAGGTGCTTAGACCTGATACTTGGGCTTAGCACCCTAGAAAAGCTGAGATCCACTGTAAATCAGGTTCCAGGTCAGGTTTATTCTTCTGACATCACCAGTCTGCAACAGGATGTTGCTATCTGGTGATTTCTAAAGGAAAGATTTGTCGAGATGCTCACAGATACACTGCAATAATGGTGACATTTATGGGATGGGGAGCCAGCAGAATCTCTCACTGGGCACGAATTATAAGCCTGTGTCAGGTTCCGGGGTGCACTGCTGGAAAGGCCACCTTCATTTTCCTCCCTTACTCCCTCGTGGCAGCAGAATAAAGCTGCTTCTCAATGGCATTTCTGGGGTGACAAGAAATGTGGTACTTCTGTTTTGTAAGATTTCTGCAAATGCCCTGGGTCCATACTATGCATCCTTGGACATGAGTCTATTCTCAAACCAGCCTTGCCAGACAACCACATTGTCAGGTCCAGTAAGTGGCATCAACTTTAAAAAACATTAAAGAGCAATACAGTTCAGAAGAAGACAGGAAGTTCCAGGAATGAGTCATAAAGTTGATCACTTCCACCTTATAAGGGTGCATAGGTGGGTATAAGAACCTGGGAAAAGGCTCTCAAGAAAAGGGCATTAGAGAGGCAAAGGTGACAGCACATTGTGGAAAAAACATGCATTTCTGCTGTGGCTGTTCAGAAAAGTGCCTGAGACACAGTCAGCTCCTTGGCTCACAGGTTCCAGGGAAATGTTTGCACAGCTGACATGTGGGAGGCAACATGTGGGTCTCTGATGGCATAAGCCCAGTTGTTTGCATTTATATGTACAAATGTGCTACCTGTCCCCATGAATTTCAGACAGAGTGTGTGTTCTGTGAGCTGAGGGAAGGAAGGGGCGATCCCATTTCAACACATTAGAGCACCCATGGTAAAAAAGACTGCAGAACTAAGCACAGCCCACAGCATTTGCTCACTGCCTTGTTCTAATCTCTCCCACGAAAGCAGTGCACAGGGAAGGTTCTCAATCACAGTTTGCTTCTGCCAATAATATGGTAAAACACAGACAGCACTGTGCAACATTTCCCATTAGTGCTGAAGCAAATGTCTGAGGTCAGGCTGTGAGAGAGGTGAGGCTGGAGGACTTTTCCTCCCCTCCAGGGACCGCAGCTGTCGATAGAACTAACAATCTGAATAAAGCAGAAATAACAACCTGCAGTCCTTCCTGCTGAAATGAAGATTTCAGTAACCTGTGCTGCAAATGGCAATAATAAGCAGCCTCTTCTGTTTCGTACCATTAGGATAGAACATGCCAGGGGTAGAAGTCAGTCCTTAGAGTGATTGCTTAGATTAAAAGGCTTGCGCAAAGCTGGAGTGAGGGAGGTTTACTTTCCTCCCAAGCCAAGCAAGCAGAAAGGCAAACAGGGGTTTGGCTGTTTCCAGGCAAATCAGCCTGCTTTAATCACCCTCCTTCTCTTTTTCAGTGCATTCACGTGAGCTCCTTTGCGCACATTGGTGTGTGCTCTCCTGTGCTGGACCCCGGGCCCATGACTGGGACAGCACACACTCCCCGCGTGACCAAAGAGCAGAAACAGCACCAAACATGGGTGGGAAAAAAAGAAAAACAGGGAGGGAGGCCCGAAACCTCCAATCTGACACGCTCAGAAAGTTACTGCTTGGCATGGAGTGATGCCACTGGCACTAGGAAAGCAGCTTTCTCGCACAGGTTCTCTCAGGTTTATTGGGAAGATTATTAAACCATTTTAATTAAAAAATAATTGGCAGAGACTTCTGCATAAGTCAAGAGGACGTTTCTGCCCATATCGCTTCAGACAGATAAAAGAGAGTTTAAAGGGAAAAAACAAGCAAAACCCCATCGACTTTCCTCATGGCTACTAAAAAGGGTCTTGAAAGAGCTTGTCTTGTGAGCGAGAGGGACACCAAGAAGTACTCCTTGGCTTTAGACAGGTAACACAACTCTTTGTTTCCTTCACTGCCATTTTCTGTGTCAGAGCAATATGAGATCACCAATCTGTCAACCAGCTGCAGGAATTGAAGTCTGAAGAGTTTCACCATGCATACATTTTACTGCTTTCAAAATGTTTTGTTCCATTTTTTCCTTCCCAAACTTTCTTATTAGATATTTGAAGCCTTTACTAGACAGCAGTCTGATGTGTCTGTGTCTGTGATGGATTGAACCAATCTACTGTTGAAGCAAGCGTCCCCTGCTATGTATTTTATAAGCTTAGTAGATTTATTGTAGGATGCAAAACCTCATGGATTATATTGCAATTTTAGGCTGAATTATAATTGTGCTATTGACACCATGTTTGACTCTAGGCTCCTTCATGCTTGAATGTCTAAATTATCCATTTGGTTTGAAAGAAAGACAATGCTTTATTCTTGTGGATAGTCTATTGGACTTAGAGTTAATGTACCTCTTGTGTGCCAGAGGTCCTGTGAGTAAATGCTTGCTAGAGTGAGGAAAGATCCTCTGAAAACATATGATATACTGTAGATTGGGTTAAAAAATGAGCATAAATGTCTATCACGAAATAGTTTTGCAGTTTAACTTATTTTCATTCTTCCTTTTGACTCAGACTAGCAAGTATTTTTAAAAGAAAATAGCTGCTCAGTTACAGCTTAGCACCTCTTGACATTTCCATTATCTCATTGGTTTTCAGGTTATTTATTGCTTGGCTCTCTTAAAACATGTGGGACAGAAACTTGGCATAAACACTGTCAGTTCAAATGGAAATCTGTCTCTTAATGTTCTTATGCTGGGGTCAGTGCCATCGTATTTTAGTCAATTGAACGTCTGGGTTATTATTTAACTATTATTACATGGCTCCATAAATATAGATGGCACTGTCCAAAATGACTTCTGTGGTAATATTTATATTTCAAAAAGATCCCATATGATTCTGCAGTTCATTTTGGTTATTGAAGACAGTCAGTACTTTTTGAAAGTTTGCAGTTTTGTGGGCACAGCCTCAGTGCTTGAGGTCCTTTGGCCCCTTGCAACCTCTGGACAAAAAGGACAGCTCTGGGCAAACCCATTATATGGTCCCCCAGTTGTTAGGCTGCCTTGTGAGGAAGCAATTTTTTCCCTGGATCACCAGTAATGGAGAATATCCCTGCTAAGAAGAGAGGTAAGATGCACATTGGGGGCAAGAATTCCTGGCAGCTGATCCTCCCATCTGAGAGCTGACTCAGGTTCTGAAGGAGTCAAAATTTTTCCGATAATTATTTCTTAATTTTGGATTGAAATTAGTTGCGGTGAATTGCTGCAGCAATTGCAATTGTTGGGCTGATGCTGCAGCTACATGCAATAACCCCTGAGCTGGAGGGCTCTACAGTGGTGGTCCTGACGTGGATGAGTGATGGAGGTGGTAACACAGCTCTCCAAAATGAAGACTTGTCATCTGGCCATGTGACTTTTGTGCTGCATCTCCACTTTGCTTTTTCTGCCAGATGAAATTTGATTAACTGCACAAGCTAATTGCTCTGTTCCAGAAATAACTAGGAATGGGGGCTGAGAGCCAGAGTCTCCCTTCTGTTGAAAAGAGCTGGTAGCACAGGGGAAGCCCTGGCCCTGCTCCCCATTGCACCCAGCAGCTTGGGGTGCCAGCCCAGTGACCCGGGTACCAGCCCAGTGACCCGGGGTGCCAGCCCGTGAGCCACAGCCAGCCCATGAGGGGATGCAGTCCTCTGGGCCTGGGCTCACAGAGCAGCTGCCCGCACAGCTACAAGTGTACTGAGCCAACAGTAGTAATAGGCTTATCTATTGCAGATGTGGTCTCACAAATCTGTCTGTCCCAGGTGCAGGACTTTACATTTGTTCTTGTGGAAATACAGATGGCTCCTGCTGAGCTCTTCCTCCAGACTCCTTATGGCAGCCTTGCCCTCCAATCCATCAGCTGCACCTCCAGGTTGGCATCATCTGCCAATGTAATCAGGGTGCACTGCACCTCCCCCTCCAGGTAACAGAGGAAGGCTTTACACAGGATGGGTCTCAGGACAGGACACCCCTTCCCACCAGACTTGAGGAAGGTTATGAACCATAATGGCTACAGGGTCTGAAGCTGACCGCTCAGATCCTCCTGCTTAATGCAAAAGTGTTGTCTGTAAGTCATATACCATCTATCTTTAAATTTGGTCTGAACTAGGGGTCTAAGATCATTTTGTATGGTCTTTTCATAGTCAGTGGTGGTATTAAGAGAGACTAAGTTCTTCTAATGATTAATCATTTATATTCTATTTTGTCTCTGAGAGAAGAGACAAGGCAGGAAAAAAGCCAGCGGTGGGGAATGCTGAAAGCAGGAAAGTCGTGTGGAAATTTTGAGGTTTGTCTTCATGCAAAAGTTTTTAACACAGTGCATTAACATGACCTGTAGATATTCTTGTCTATAGGCCTTACACTCATAATTGGTTCCTGTATGCCAGGCTCACACCAGCAGGTAAAAAGCTTGAAGTGAACCTGGGAGATGATTTCTTCAGGTGAAGAGTGATTTTCTATAGCAAGCACATAAAGAATATTTTCTTTTTCTCCCTTCTTGCAGGCGATATGAAAACTCTTATGAGATCAAAGAGTCCTCATCAAATAAAGGCTTTCCACCACTCCTTATCCTTCACAGAATCAATGCTCAGAAGGGTTATAGGTGTTTCTTGTGATTTATGGACTGTTTCAGCTGAGGGCCCTGTGGTTACGTCTCCTTTGTACTGGCTTGCCAGCTGGTCCCAGTAGCACACAGTGCCTTAGCAGACTCAGCAAACCCAATCCCATTGCCTTTGCCCTCCTGCAGGGGACATAAGGACCCTGCAGAAAGGACTGTGTCTGCCCAGTACTGGCCTTATGCCATCTCCAGTATGCCCACTTCAGCTTTGGCCACTTCATCTGAGAAAGAAAATTAGAACCAAGGTAGTAAGTGATATGAAATAGAAATTAAATAGCTAGGGCATCAGCTCAGAAAACTGATGGTTCAGAGGTATACAACGATACACAAAATCATGAATGATGTGAGGCAGGTAAACAGGGAATAGTCATTCATTATTTCTAACAGTATAAGAACTAATTAAAATAGCAGGCAGACAGCTTCAGAGTGACAAAAGACACATTATTTTTACACACATCATAATTAAATTGTGGAACTCAATACTTTCAAGTCAGCTGGGTTTGTGGAATAAAGATCTGTAAAGAGATGTTGGACAGGAGCTCTGGTTCAGAACTGGGGAGCAGTAACTCTCTGGGAATGTTCCTCTTTAGTACTTTGACATTATGTATTCCTTCATTTATGACGTAATTTGGATATTTGGCTCCATGCATCTCTGGTCTGTCTCCAGGCAGCTATTGTTATGGAGAAGGAAAATTATTGACAATACTTTTACGCATATAGGGCCGGGCCCTCAAAATGAGGCCAAATAAAATAACTAAGGCATGAATTCCTATGTACCAGAAATCTAAATGTACACAAATATATAAATATTTGCCTTTATTTTGTGCCCATAGTAAGGAAAAAGAGAAATTGGACAGACAGGCTATTAACAGGGTCTTAAATGCCTTGGAAATTCAAGATTGGTACATCAATTGAAATCGGAATGGTGCCAGCATAAGGGACTATGGCTTTGATAAATTTTTCTCTGAAGGCAGTTTCACTATCCTTTCAGGCACTAGAAAATTACTATTTTCCCTCATGAAGAAGATGATCTCCTGTGGAAAGTGCAGTGATTCCACATTTTCCTCTTTTGACTCGGGAACTCATAATGGTCTAGGAAGATAGCAATTATTCCCATAAGCCTGCAGATCAAGGCACCCAGCAGAACAAGTGAAAATAAACAGAAAGGAAGTTGTAATAAAAAGCTATTGCTAATGATTTGTGTGGAATCTGCAATATGTATTAATATTTTCTGCTTCCCCCTTCCGGGCATGACTCAGTAGGAGCCCTTCAGTGACATTCTCCTGTCTATCTTTTTTACAAAGGAAAGAGAATTTGAAATGGAGAAAAGATTATGTTTTAATCTGTGACTTTGCAATGTGCTGGCACAAGATCTGATGCTCAAAGACTGTATCTTGCTCTAAAACACTATGAAGGGGTTTCTGGTCTAACAGAGCTGATCTTTGCACCTTAAGCTTTTGATTCACACTTTTATAAAACTGCCTCTTAGATTCTTAGATTCTTTTAATTAGTGGCAGGCAGCTTTTGAAAGAGAAAAATGGTTACGTACAGGAACTGGCAGGAGTTTTCCCAACTCATCAGGCCAGATGCTGTTCTGCAAGTTCAAAGGGAGCAGTGAATGCTTGCCACCTCTGGCAACTGGGGCATTTTTATTTAGGTACCCTTTAGACAGAAAAATGTGACATTTGTGGGTTTATGCTGTCTCTGTTTGCTTTTGCATCTGTCCAGCAAGATCTGAGGGGCAGTGCTTTCCCACCCCTCAGTGATGCCCCGAGGCTTTGTTAGTTGACAGAGAGAATGGAAGACAAAAAACAAAAGAGAGTGAGATCACAGAGTGACCTATTTTGTTAACAGCAAGGAAAGGACTTGGTGGCTCAGAATCTGCAGCGGTAATTTTGGCATTCCTGCCTGAGAGGCTGTTGAGCTGATCATGACTCATGTCATTAAGATGATTTTAATGTTCAATGCCAGCTGATGAAAATTGAGGTAAGGGGAAATTAATTTTACATGCAAACTATATAAAAGCATTGGAAGTTAACTCCAGAGAGAGATCATGAGAAAGAAAATCTTGCCTGCCCTGATCTCCAGGGGAGAGTGAGAGAACTACAGCATTTTATTCAGCCATCTGGAAGGAATTAATTTGTGGTACCTTCTGTGTCTAATTCATCAGGAAAATATTGTACAAAAATGACACAGTGCACATGAGGAACCTGATAAATGTAAAACTAAAGGACTGGAGAAGGACTGGCTGGTGGGGACCCCAGCTGCCAGATGGGCAGCCCATTCCCCAGACAGTTCAGCTCCCATTTATTTGTTGTTGTGAGGAAAATAAAGGAAAATGCTGACAAAATGACTAAGAAGACTCACTGTCTCCAAACATCAAGCATTAAATCTGACCAGTTGCTCTTTCACACAAGCTCCTCACGTACAAGGGGAATCAGTCATCTCTGCTGAGCAAACAGAGACCACATGCTAACCTGGCTGGGAAACAGGCTGACTCAGGGGAATGTCGCACCCTTGGAACATCTCAATAATATTTACAGAACCAAATCCACATTGATTATCTACAGTTGCAGGGCTTGGCTGCCAAGGTGGGTCTTCTTTCACCAGTACCTCTGTGGTGTTGATGAACGTAAAAGGCCAAGGCATTCACTGCTCTGCAGGTGCCTTTGCCTCTTGCCCACCAGTGTGGGGCATCTGGCAGGACTTCAGACATGCTGAGCAGCTGCAGCCCCCTCAGGCTGCCCAAAAAAAGCAGCTGGAAAAAGCTTATGATTTCAGTACAGTTTTTTCTTGACATTGACTACTGCAGGTTGGCAGCCACCTGCTGATTTCTTTCCAGTGAGGTTTTAGGCATCTTGACACTTCTACAAACAGTGCAGAAACACTACAGAAAGTCACCAGGACTCTTGTTACTTCCTGGAGCACAGGTTTCCTTCACTCAGCTGAAGAAACAATTCTTCCTGGTCCCAGAGAAAAGTCTGAAGTCAAAAATGGGGAAAAGCCACTGGGGCAGCTAAGCCCAGTCCCACATCCTGCCCCCAGGCTGATTTCAGACTTGAAAAAAAAGCAGTGGAGTTTGCTGTGTTCCTGGGTAGCCCCTGCACACACAGACCTCAAAGAGCTGCAACGTGGTTATATGGACGTTGTGTACCTGCATCTTGGCAGAATTCATCTTCTGGTGCCACAGTCTCAGTACACTGTGATCACATCAGGAGTAGCTCTGGCAACAAGTGTTGTATTGGGAGACACAGAATGGTTTTAAGTCGAGCCTCCTGGGAGGAGGATTAGAGGTTTTCTTTTTTCCATTTGGGCTCCTTTCTGTTGAGAGATTAGGAGAAGGGAACATCCTTGCTCACCAAACCACCTTGGGGCCTCCCCTGGGGGCATTCTCTGGGTTGCTCTACTGAGAGCACCGTGGTCATCCAGGAGCTTCCACAGTTGCAATGCAATGTGCTTGGCCCTGGAACTCTCTACCCCCACCCCGTATTTCCTGTGCAGGAACCCTGAGAGGGAAAACACTGAGGTTTTGTGGCAGAGCAGACTTGTCTGAGAAATCACCTTGAGATGGAGCAATGCCACTTCTGCTGGACTTTTCACCTTTCCACAAAATCAGTGGTGCAAAGGGTTCAGCATACTATGGAGAATTGATTTCTTTGATTTTTTAAATACCTTTGAGATTTTTTGGCTAATATTTTCTATGCTCAGGCTCTGCTGGAATACTGGTAGATTTTGTACATATGTGGAAATTTGAGATAAGATAATTCTGTGTGCAAAGAGAGGAGAGTAATATCTTTAGCCAATTTTATTTAAGAAAAAGAAGTCTGGGGTGGTTTTTTGACTAGTCTTCCTGACAAAGCTGTTGGGAATAAAATCCTGAATTTTTTAGTAGAATTTTCTCCATGTTATGCTGAATTTGGTAGCTATTTGCATGAGGTACAACTTTTTCAAAGTCATGTGGTGTGCATGAGATACACAGGTTAAGAAAGCTACCCTGCGCTTCATAAACTGCTCAGTGATGTAGGAGAGCCCAAAGAGCTGGGAAACTCATTTCAGAACACTCATTTCATGTGCAGCTCCCTCCCACAGAGCCTTGCTTGTGCGAACAAGCCTCTTCTATGACCTGCTCTGCTGTTCCCAAAGCTGCTTTTACCCTTTGAAAGCATTAATTACATAGTTTCTGGTGCTGAAGGGCTAGACGCCCAAATAACCAGGGTTTTCCTTTTTTAACCTCCTCTTTCTTTCTATCCCAAAGGATGAGTTGGCTTCAGAAGAATTCAAATGAAGAGAGGCAACAGCAGGAAGCAGAAGTCACAGGAGCTAATCCAGTGTATCACTGTCACAGCTACTCACAGGCCTATGAGAACAGAAAGAGGGAGCAGCATCAAGCCAGAAGGAAGCTCTGTGTAGCATCAGTAATTTGCACCTTCTTCATGATTGCTGAGATAACAGGGGAGTATGTGTGTACAAAAAGAACTCAGTCATGTGCCCAGCACAGCCACATTCTTCCCTTCACTCAGACTGCAGGGACCATGGTGACAGGAGTGAACCCACCTGGCATTAAATAACTCTCCTTTGTCCCTCATCATTAAAAGAATTGGGAGGGGGAAAGGGTTTAAGTGAAATTATCAAAATATTTTCATATATTCATTCAAGGATTGCATCAGGGTAGGAATACAAAGATCAGTTAATGGTCTGAACTGTTCTTCCAGGTCTTAAGCTTGACTAGAAATGACTAGCATGTCTTAGCATCATGTCACAGAAGGCTTCTAAAAAATTGGGTTACATTTTTTTTTAAAAGATTAAAAGATTTTACATATTTATCCAAGCCGATGAGACCTCAGCACTGATGGAGGCTGCTAGCAGCAGGATCTGAAAATAAATGCAAGAGTCTTTACAAAATCCAGGGAAATCCAGGGCCAGATTCGCCATCTGTTTTTCTACAGTTAAGTCAATGTATTTATTATCAGGGCACGTTTATCTTTTAAATTGGCCTGCTGGTGTGTCTCTGGATCAATGGAAGATTATTCCCCTACCTAATTAGCTTTCACTTCTGGACCCGCCCTACAACATCCAATATAAGTATTTGGCTTGCTCACAGAGCATCAGCTTTCATTTTGTCTCACTGATCTGCTCTCTCCATGGATTCTGTGATATTTATATACACCTGATAGTTCCTGGCTCTTTAATTTGCCCTTCTCAGCAGTGAGCTAAGGGAAGGCATGAGGAATCCCACAGACTTTTGCCATATGTGTTCCAGCCGATGTAACAAAAATCAGCCAGGAAGGCCTCTGAAACCCATATTTTCCCAGCTCAGACATCTCTGGAGCCCCATGAAAATGAAACAGAAAGGCTTTGTCTTCCCCACAGGTGAGAAGTGGAGGCACTGAAAGAGTTGCTGCACTTCTGCCTTCTCCCCTGGCTGCCAAACCCAGCAGGGACTTCTCCAACTCTTCCCTCCCATGTGCTCCCTCTGCATGAAGCCCCGTTGTTTGTAGGTCACGTGCATTTCCCCCATGAAAACCGGTGCATGCTGCTAATCCCCATGCAGTAATTTCCAGTGCCAGAAGCAATGCATTATTAACAAAACCATATAATCAGTAGGCTTAAGTTTGGTGAATGCAGCTATGCTGGAGGATAATTGGAAGGACAGATGATATGTCAACTAAATGTTTCGTTTTGCTTAATGAATCATGCAGCTTTTTTGCAGTGACAGCTTAAGTAACAGGCTTGAAGATCGTTTTGCTTCAGACCATTAAACTTTGACAAACCAGTTATTAACTGCAGCTACAGACAGTTCTCTGTGGAGATTTTTGTAATTATGAACCATACATTTAATTTTTTTAATCATTAGGCAAGACTGCTGTGCCTGATGATTGACCATTGAGTGACTGACAATTTCTACTGCTTGTGGTCTATAAAGCTATAAACATCCATTATAGGGAATGGTAAGTCTCAAAGGCCACTTGTTGGGAGTATTGATAAAAAGCTGTAAAAGCCTATGACTATTACACAGGTTTTACTCCTGAAGATAAAGAATATCTTTCCATCCCCTCCTTGCCCCCTAAGGGCAAACATCTTCCGTGGGCATTAGTATGCTAAACGGAGGAAACAAAGCTGCATCACTCTCAGAGAGGCTAAGAAGTTGGGCTTCTTTGAATGCCTAGATCTTTCCGTGATATTTTTTCTCAAACCATCTGTGCTGGCCATTACTGCTTTCCCAAACAGGGCACTGCTGGTTGAGCATGATACACCAACAACTCCCTTTGAAAGACAATTATCTTCTGTTCTTCTAAGGCAGATCCATCACAATTTCCATAGACTTGGAGATAACAGTCAGACCAATACCACCCTGTGTGGAGCCCAGATATGAAAGTACTTTCCAATGATTTTTGGTGGTTAAGGACCAAATGTGGATTGCAAAGTACTTCACTTCCACTTGGGCAGCAGAAAGACAAACCCTGCATGTGGCCTCATGTCAGAGCAGAACATAAAAACTAGATCAGTGAAACAAGTTGCTAAGTTAAGTAGACTGAGAGCTCTGAAACTCACCTGAGGCATTAGTTATGCTAGCAATACATAAAATAATAATTTGCAAACATTTTTCAGAGACAGCAGGCTAGAAGCAAACTTTTGAGATGCTGTCCCACAGAACATGGAAATAGAGTATATAAAAGGCAAGAGGGTTTTGCCCACAGCTTGTGATCTACATATTTGTTTGCTGAAAGATACCCGATGCCTGGCTTGTTAACATCTGGGCACTGCCAGACAAGCCTTCTTCCCCCTGCTGTGCACAACTGCCTCCCTCCTGAGATACAGTTACCCTGCAAACAGTGAAAGTCTAAGAGATGTGCCATGACCAAAAACTGTCGGTGCATTTATACTTGAGTGTGTGCTGGGAAATACTTATTCTGATGAATTTTTCATTTTACTGCAAGGAATGAGATGCCCCCAAATTCCGCAGACATGCTTTCTCCCTTTTGGGAAGTAACTTTGGGCAAATTTCTGTGCTGGAAAAACTTACAGTGTTAGGTATTCTAATCTAGAATATGCATACAGGAGGAAATTGAACAGACAGTCCATCCTGCCGGCATGAAAATGCTCCAACTATAAGGAAACGAGATACATCTACATGTCCTTTTGGCAGTGGTATGCTGCCAAAGATTTGAATGAGGCATTTTATGATGTTTTTCAGGTTTCATTGATTCTCATATGGGTTGTGGTCAGGAGACATTAGTGAGCTGAAATTAATTAAATGACTGAAGAATGAAAATGTATTGCCAAATGCAGAAACTAGGTGTTTTGGCTCTATTATTTCACATTTCTACTCTCCTACATTTGCACTCTGATGAAAAGACTCCCCTGTTGTAATGAGTTGGAAGGACAGTGTCCTGCCTGGGATCCTTGTCTTCTCCTGCAGTCACCAGTGGTTGGGGCAGTTTAAAGCAAACTTTTAGTTTGTTTGGATTTGCCTTTAGCCCTGAGACATGGTTAGAAGAATTTGGCAAAATAATGATATTTGGCTTATTGAGTAAAAGAAACGTGAATTAAAATAACCCAAAATGTTTTGGATTTGGTGGGTTTTTTCTTCAGAATCCACATAAATCCAAACCCCCACAGAGTAAAATTATATTCAGCCACATTTTTTGAGCTCTGGCAGGAAAATTAAGTAATGCATTACAGATTCAAAATGATAGACTAGTCCTGAGAACAGAACATTTTTCTCTATGCCCTCACTGAAATGGTTGATTGCTTATCACGGTTCTTCTACTGGGACATTTCCGTGTATTCCTGTTTTAGTGTTGCCTGTGACAAATAAAGTCAGGCAGCAAGAAGAACATGCATATTTTCCTGTAACAAATAGGAAATGAGTCCCATAAGCTAGGTCTCTGAGCTGTTGTACACACATAAAAATATCAGTGTTCTGTGAAAAGATAGTGGGAGGATACTGGAAATGTGATTCCTAATAAGGCTTTTCACAAAAAATCAGATATTAAAATAGTCAAACAGTCCAATAGTAATTTAACTACAGAACTAATGTATCACAACTCTTATTGTTCTTAGGTCTCTCTCTAGCAGAGAAATCTGGCTTATGTACTTCTATTAGTTCATACCTTTCACTGCTTGAATGAGGTACAAAATGAAACTATCTTTGAAGAGGTTTGGGTCTTGTGTATGATGACTGAAAATTGAGTGTTCCCTTTGATTCTCAGCAGAACAGGTCTTGAGTTTGATCTGGTTGGCTCAAACTTCTGACCAGAGCCGTGATCTGGACGCGTGTTTCACACAGGTGGGCAGATCGCCGGGAGCCTGGCGGTGGTCGCCGACGCGGCACACGTCCTGGTGGACCTGACAAGCTTCCTGATCAGCCTCTTCTCGCTGTGGCTCACCTCCAAACCTCCTACCAAACAGTTAACTTTTGGGTGGCACCGAGCAGGTAGGAAGCATGTCATAGTATGAACATGTGGGATGGGAAAGGGAAGTTATCATAGCCAGGGACTGGAGAACATGCTGATGTCCAACACAGGTCCGCAGGCACTGAGAGACAGTGCACTAATGCTCCCACAGCTCTCAGGACACAAAACTGAGAAAGACAGTGATTTTCAAAGAACAGTCATCTTTTAGTTAAAATCGTGTCTTTCAGTTCATTATTTACCATAGTTTTGGGCTGGTGCTCACTTTGGTTGAAATAAGAGCAACTTCTTTCAGTGACTTGAGTGTGTGGAGGACTGAGCTCTCAATCTGTTATGAAACACAAGTTTCTATAAAAGCAACAATAACCATAAAAATGAGGGTTTGCTCCATTTCTAAAGCAAATGATTAAATTATTTTAAAAAGTCAACAGGGTTACATTCATAGAAAAGTGAGATCCTTTAACATTTACGCTTTTCTAGATTCTCTCCTTTCATATCTCTTTATCACAGTTGGTTTTTATCAGATGCAAACACAGGCAGGTTTTTTAAATACTCTGTCCTCAACCTAAAACAATGATTTTACAGATGATACCTAATACCAAAAGCCTGACAATCAAACACAAGTGTTTTTATAAAAAACAAGACACTAGAAAAATATTAACCATGAGAATAATTTTCTGGGAGTATGAGTCTGTTCAAGATTTAGACATGTAAATATCAATGCCTACATGTACATGAGCACCTTTAAGCACAGGGTCCAGGTCTCTGATACATTCAACAGAAATCTTGACTCCATTCAGCCTCCTAAACATGGAAGTCCAGTGTGACATCTCTAGGATGTTTGAGGCTTATGCATGGGAATGGCAGCTGTTGCACAAGACCTATAGGAGACTGCACAGGGTGCCAAGCACAAGAGCAGAGCATGTCAAATGTGACCAGACACTCACAGTTAAGAAACCAGTATTTTTTCCCAGTCAGTCAATGGAGCAGGGAACTGTGTCAATCACCTTTAACTTGATGTCCATTGTCCACAGGGGGAGCTTAGACACTTAGCTAATGCCTACAGGAAGACGATTTAGTTGTCTCTGTCTGAAAGTGAATCTCATGCTGGGTGTCTCAGGGCTCAGTTTTGTTGCTTATATGTAAATTAGTTGTGCTGTTTGAAGTCCAGTTGCCACTCTGGAAGTCTATGGGTCAATTATACACCTTGTGTCAAGGCATACATGGAGGTGTCAGTGTATCTCAAATGACTCTAGACACCTGTGCACCTGAACCAACGACTCAGAAGATAAATGCTTCAAGAATGTTCAGTAGGAAGGTCCAGAAAGAGCTTCTGACTCAGATGTCTGTAGGCCAAGGTTGGTTGTAGCTGCAGAAAGTACCAGGGAAGACATATGCCATACTCATCCTGTCTTTCTGTTGCTCCCTGAGTGTGTTCTACCAGCTCTGCTGGAAACAGGGTGAGTGGGAGGTTCGGTATGGCTCAAGCATGGCTGGCATTGTGTAGACAACACACAGCTGAATTTTGCAGCCTTACTAAACTACTACTACTACTACTACTACTACTACTACTACTATCAGTTGAGCCACCATTACTTTTTATGTTTATGATCTCTTAGCCTGGGGGGAAAAAAAGTGAGAGATCTCTCTTGATAATGTAGGCAGGTTCAGCCACTTCATTTAACTTCATCCTCTGTCTGAACTAGATTATTTTTATTTTGTCATTGCAATGCAGAACTTCAAAACCAATCCTTCATTCCTTTTTTATCCTGGTAGTAAAGAGAGCCTTGCATCAAATGTTAGAAGCTATTTAATTACATTCCACAATTGTTACCCAGTTTCTTGCTTAGTGTCCTGACTATATTTTCAGTTTAATATGCAGGTGTGTACCTTAATAGAGTAGCCGAGGGCAGTCAGGTGGCAAAGTCACTCTTCACTGACTACTGAGGTCTTGCAGGTGCAGCCTTCCACGACACTGGAAGCTGTTTCTTCACTGCTTCTCTCAGACTGATAGATTTTGTCAAAAACGATTCTGTATGGCAGTGCTCAGGTTTAGCAGAAGCCATCTGAATGCCTCCTGCCCTCCATGCCAAAGCAGTGCAGCTACTTTCAGCAACGCAGAAACACAATATTGAGTAAGACTGATAGTGTGAGCCAAACTATCTCCGCGTACAAAAACTCCCTTGCACCTTAATTTCCCTCAGCTGTGACTCAGAATTCCCACACAATCCTACACTATTGTTTGCTGTGCTCTGTTAGTGCTAGTAGTTCTGAAAAAAAGTAACTGAGAACATCTCAAGTGAAGTATTTAGTGCTGCTGCACTGGTCTGTATGCTTAACTAAACTTCTGCTAAGATACCCCATTGAAAAGTAATACGTAAAGATGACTGCTGATATATTCTGCTGTGGAAGATATACATAAATCCACACAGGTGGGTACGTGTGTTCACAAGAGCTCTTGGCTGCTTTCATGCCAATGATAGTTGGCACAGCCCTCAACACCTTCAGCTGGGCCAAGTTTGCAGGGTTTCAGCCTATAACTTGCAGAAAAAAATTGTATTGTTTATGTTTGCTTCTATCTACTTTTAAGCAAAACTAGATTTCCCTGTTGGTGCACTTTCATTTATTATTTGCCAGTTTTAGGCAAAACAGTTATTTGATAAGCCTTTGGAGCCTGCAAAAGGGGTGATCCTCATAAAATTATATTAAAAATCATAAGCTGTTTTAATGGATTGTCTGTGCAAATGCTTTCTGGTTGTCTACTGCCTTTTACTTTACTGTGAACTTGCATTTTCTTTGGTATTTTCTCAGCTGTGCTCATTTACCCATTCAAGTCACATGGCAATTACTAGTCCCACATCCTATTAAAAGTATGCTGCACGTTCATATGCACTTCCCTGGACCTCTCCTATAACAGTGCAATAAAAGGTGGCCTTGGGGACTGGATTTATTTGAGCCTAACTCAAAGCCAATAGAGACAAAATTAAATTTTGATACCCCAGGGAAAAAATAATTTCTTTTGTTCTCATCACAGCTAGTGGCACAAAAATGATTTTGTGGCATTGGCAGGATGAGTTCCAGGATAAGTTTTGCTGACAGGACCTCGTTGGAGGCTGCTACTGTCTTTCTGAAGTGTGAGGTGGTGAGAGGTGTGCAGAAACAGGGAAGGCTAATGGAGGGGGACTATGGCTGACAGTGGGTTTGGGTGAACTCTGCCTCTCTCCTTCCTTCAGACCTCTGACCTGTTGATGCCTGAAACATAAGGCATCACTGTGATGAAGATAATCTTGTTGGGGGAGAAGGGCTGGTCTTTGTGGGTTTCACACCACACTGTCAGGGCTAGGCAAACTCCTTTTACTCCTTCCAGAACTCCCCAAATGATCTTTTACATCTCTCCAATTTCTTAGAATGTTGCATGAACTCAGAAATGGAAAGGGCACAACAGTAGGAGCAGATAGAACAGGGTTAGGCCATCACATGCATAAGGCTACCCTGGATAGCCACTGGATTTGCTATGATCAGAAAGGGGGTTGGCCCATTCTTTGTGAGCATCAAGAATGCCAGCATACAAGAAGCAGCTCTCCTAGCTATAAAGCTCACAAACCTGGAACCATTATCATCAACCTCCTAAAATTTCTCGTGTTCCTATTCTGACTGTTAAAATCAGATTGTTTTAATTCCTAGAAATTCTGGGAGCTTTGATGTCTATGATAGTTGTTTGGATGGTGACGGGCGTGCTGACGTATTTGGCTTGCATGAGGCTGCTGCACCCGGATTACGATATTGATGCTACAGTGATGCTCATTACCTCTGCTTGTGCTGTGCTCGCCAACATCCTGTAAGTTATTTTGTTCTCCTCTCATATGACATTTGAACCTTGAACCTGCTGCTGTAATTCAATAAAAAAACTATAGAGAGATAATGGCCTCAAAAATATTAAGTGTTTATGAGTTCCATGAGGCTATGGAAAGGGGTCAAAATGAGAGGTCCTGCTTCTCATTGAAAGTTGCAGTTGCTCTCCTCCTTTCTGTTAGCTGCCCCACTGGGAAGGCAAACTATGAATGTACAAACCCCAGGAAAAGATTATTCTCCATCTCACTTTTTATTAGATGTCAGAATATTCAAGAACTCTATGGAAACTGAGGCCTCATTAATTACCCTGTTCACAGACCTTCTTGATTATGCAGACCACTGAAAACCTAGGAATTATCTGCTCAGCCACTCTGCATTTCTACTTAGTGTGTCAGATTTTACTGTTCAGCATTCGGAAGTGAGAGGGGTGATGATGTGTATGACCTCACTGCTTTCAAGGATGCAATATACCCACTGCTATTTGCAGCTTTACCTCTCTTGCAGACTAAGCCTGATTCTGCACCAGACTGGCCACGGGCACAGCCATGGGGCACAAGCCAGGGAATGTGTGTCAGCCCCTCTGGAAAAGCCAGCTCTGAGCAATGCCAGCCTGCGGGCAGCCTTTGTGCATGCCATTGGAGATCTATTCCAGAGTATTAGTGTGCTAATTAGTGCACTTATAATCTTCTTTAAGGTTGGTTTTATTAGTTCATGTGCCTTCCTTGCAATCAAGGATAAGTGCTATTTTCACAGCGTTGTGACACTAGGTACTACGTAAATATTTCCTCTGTCTTAATCATACACATTTTTTTTCAATCATACGCATTGTAATTGTGTCAAAGAGAATTATTCTCTTTCTTGGGAACTGAAATAACTGTTGAGAATGTAACCCTTGCTTCTTGGTGTTTCAGCTGGATGCTTTGGTGTCTCTCCCTTTCTTCATCTGTAGCACCTTCATTGCCTGTACTGAGGCTCTCTAAATGGCAAAGGAGGCCAGCACTCATTCTGTACTAGATGAATGGAATATATTATTCTTTAATGTTAACTAATTAAAAATTACAATAACCACAAATAATGAAATTAACAAAGTGGTCTGTTCATATTTTTCTAGCCACAGTACAAAATAGCTGACCCAATCTGCACATTTGTGTTTTCCATCTTTGTTTTGGCAACTACCATCCCGATTTTAAGGGACATTTTGACTGTGTTAATGGAAGGTAAGACCTGATTCCAGAATCAATACACTTACATTATGATTTTTTTTCTGTTACTTTCTCCATAATGATTATATGTGCTGAAAAAAAGTATAATAGCACATTTCTGAATCAGTTTCTGATATTCTCACAATTCTGATCATACTTTAAATCTACTTTTGATTTTAATCAAAACTGCTTTCTACCATTACATTAAGTTTACACATATGCCAGTTTTTGTAAAAAATCAGTGTACTGGTATTCTGCTAATGAGCTCTGAGTTTCTTTTTTTTGTCATATGTGTAGCATTTCTATCATCCCTTTGGCATATGAGATGCCTACTCGCCTTGTTCATTGTGTATTTCCTTTACCCGTGTGAAATACAAGTCTTTGCCAAGAAAAAGTGCTTTGACTGTGCTTTGAACTGTGTCTGTGAAATAGGCTGAGTGCAAGGAACAGAAGTTTACAGGATTTTCAGTTGCACCAGTCCAGAAAAACAAGCTATTGGAGCTTTCCAGTTGTGTTCAAGTGCATGGGAATAGACAATTCTCAGCACAGCAGCAGCAAAAAAAGCCAGGCTTAGCAATATTTAATCCTGTCAGTTGTGGGCCTGAATATTTTGCAAGGCCAAATGACTTGAACAGTCCCAGATGCATGTTTTTGCCTTCCTCACATTGAATAATATAATGCAAACTCTTTCTCAGCTATGAAGACGTGGGGATTAAAGGGGAAAGTAGCTCTAACAGTGCAGGTTTTGAATGGCTACTCAGTGTGACTGCCTGTGTGGCTGTTTCTTCCCTCTTTCACTTCCACCTACTGCTGTTTCAAGAAATAAGATATCCAATGTTGTTACAATAGTCTCATTCTAGGGTTGTTTTGCTTTCAGTGATTGTGAGATAGAGATACTTCCATGTAGAAGTGTACCTAGACAAGAGTGTGTCAACTAACTGTATTTTGGCTGCCAAAATATCAGATCTCTTGATTACCGGAAAAAAAAAAAAATCAGATTACCAGGAAGGGGGAGCAACCCTTGACACTCAGGAGTCTCTTTCTCAAAGCAGTGACTCCCAGCTTCGCTAAACAGTGCTGGCATGCCAAAGTCATCAGTGCTCTGTTCCCCTCTGCACAGCCCACTGTCCTCCTGAGCAACTCTCTGGGGATTTTCCTATCTCCTAAGTAGCGTATTCTGCCCAGAATTTTCTGAAAAGGAATTGGAGACTGGAGCTGCTGTTTCAGTTTACTGATCCAAGTGGATTATGATGACTATAGCTGTTCACACAGGCATAGAGATGCACTCATGAAAGATGTTGGTTCAAAACCAGGACATGATCTGGCTAAATAGCTCCCTACCCTATGTAAACTGGACACCCAGATTGTCCCCTAAAACATGTATGGGCCTCAACCTTCCATGGGGAAGTTTAAAACAAGGGATAGGATTCAATAGCACAGTGAACTCTGAAATAGATGGGCTTTCCAAAGCAATGAATACTTTTATAAAAATGATACATTTAAGTGAAAAAAGGTTCATGATTAATTTTCCTCTATGGATCATCATCCTTATCTGTTAAAAATATTGTTTTCCCATCAATTTCTCCTTTTCAGGAACATCAAAAGGATTTGCTTATGATGCTGTAAAAGCAAGAATTTTAGCAGTTGAAAAAGTGGAGTCCGTTCACAACCTTCATCTTTGGTCTCTGACAATGAATCAAACTGCTCTCTCTGCTCACATTGCCACAGGTCAGTAAATTTCTGTAAGCAGGGAGTAACTATTCAGCTGCTGTCTAGTAAAGGTCAGTCTTTCTTGATTCAGATTAAACTGACTGTATATCTGTTGCTTGTCAAAAAAATTGTCATCATTTTGTTGGGAAAATAAAACCAACAATAATAACAAATAAAGCTCTCAGATCCTCCTTCGAGAAACCTTGTCTAAACAACAGGGACGACCTCTCCTTAGCCCAAAACTTGAAAGCTGCAGAGGTTGTGGGACAAGAAAAAATAAAGGCAAGATATTTTAAATAAATTAAAAGAATTAGACTTAAACTGGATTTTTCTCACAATTTTGTCAAACTTGAAAACTGTTGATCTCTACAAGAAAAACTTACAAGGCAAATCTGCATTCCTGATGTATCTCCAGCAGTAAAACAATCTTTTAAAATACATGGAGTTTAGAGGTAGCTCCAGTTCATCTTTTAAAATATTATTTTAAATTGTTGTTCTTATCCCAGTTGACAAACTGTCCACTACCCAGTTGAATTTTCTTACTTGTCTGTGTACTTTTTATGTATTAAGAAAAGAAAAATGCCACCTGTGTTTGGCCAAGGACAGGGCTAGAGGTGAAGTCCTCCATGGAGTCCCCCCTTTCCAAAAATAGAGGGTCTATCAGCCACCCAAATCACTTGGCACTGCTGCTACTCCCTGATGGGATGAACTAATCTTTATTAAGTATTTCTGCTTTCCTCCAGTCTTCAGCCAAACTGAATTTCTATGGTGATTACTTTTAGCTAAACTCTTGCCAAAATTGCATATTCCAACCACATTTGAATGAGCAAATTTTGCTGACATGGAGATTCCTGAAAGGAGGATAAAAAGGACAAGAAACACTTTACAAACAAACTTCTTGTTCCAAGTTTCTGTCTATCCTAGGAGTATACAATATCTATATTAGATATCAATGTCTATATTAGAAGTATACAATACTTCTTTAATGTATTATCAAAATGTATGTGTTTTGATTATTTTCTGCTTGCTATCTGTAGCAGACACAATGGACAGCCAGAAGATTTTGAGAGATATTACCCAAGCCTTGTTTGAGCACCACAGCTTCCACTCCATCACCATTCAGATTGAATCAGGACAGGATCAGAAACCGGACTGTGTCTTCTGCCAAGAGCCCAGGGATTAAAGGGAGCAGTGTGCTATGCCAAATAAATATCACCCCTCTTACAGGTCAATGGAGACTATATGTGCTGGTTGAATGTAATCGATTAACAACAAATGGTAATTAACTGAAATAACAAGCCCTGCCATTGCAAGCAGAGCATGGGCCTTTCTTTGTTGGTATCATCTACCATGAGAGAACATGTATTAGATCTAGCCATCAGCCAGATTGCCTGTCCATCAGCAGTTTCTTTCAATTACAAGAGAAATATCGAAATTATTCTTGACTAGACCAGCAGATTGGCAGTAAAGCAACATTTAGAGTGCCTGTCTGTAATTACAGGTAACAAAAAACTAATCAACCTTCGAATTACCAACAGACAAATTATCACAGGTGTAATGAAATGTGAGTTTGGTGTAAGTAAAGCTCAACACTCACTCGGGATGAAAGAGAAAATTTAAATTACCACAAGAGCTGAAGAAATCTGAGAAGGAAAGTGATGGTGACGTGCTTCCCCTGCCTTTTGGCAGACACTCCTCTTCCTGCCTGTTAAGGGAAGTATCAGATATGTACCATATTCTGCTGCATGGATCACAGGAGAATTCAGTCCATTCATATTTGGCAAATAACTCTTTGTTTTTTAGCTAACCCTATTTATTTTTCAGCCAGCCTTCAGGCAAACTCTTTCCTGCCAGGAATGGGCAGTATTCTGTACTATTAAGACAACCCATAACTTGAATAGTGCTGCACCATGATAAGAGAGATGATTTGGGGTGGATTTCTGTGTGACCATGTCACAAGGTACCACTGAGTCATGACAATAAAACAGGCCAGGTGCTCTTAGAAAATGAAAAAATAATTAGGGCAAGGAAAGACTGGGACCCATTGTGAACATCCCGTCTGGTGTCATAGTTCAGAGTTCACGCCTGTGGGGTGTTATCCAGTGACACTACTTCCCTGAAGTTATATCAGATAATTTGAAAAAGCCTTTGGCATATCACACAGCCATTCACTTCAAAGGGAAGTGACATGCCTGTCCTTCAGGTAACTAATTCCCATGTTTCCTAGCAAGCAAGATGTGAGTCATGGTTTCCCCAGCTGAGTGTTCCCACAAAAACACTCCAAACCACATGCTGCTCACTCACTCCCACATTCCCCCTCCCCTTCCCCTGTAGTGGACTGGAGAGGAGAAGCAGAGGCACAAAAGGTAAAGATTATAGGTTGGGATAAGAACAATTTACTGGAAACAGCAATGAAATAAGAGAATGAACAGGAACAGCAGCAATAGCAATGACAGAGTGTACAAGAGACGAATGATTCACATGCGAGTGCTCACCCCTGGCAGTACCCCACTGTGCTGCCACACTATATGACCCCAAAGGGACCCTTTCCCCATCCCTGGGCAATAACAGGAGGTGGTATAGAATAACCTCCAAGGCCTGGCCATGCCCCCTCCTGGCTACTGCAAAAAATTAACCCTGTCCTGGCCAGAACCAGGACAATGTGTTAAATCTTCCTCTTTTACAAACCTGGCAATGCTTACAGCAGAACTGAGAACAAAGAGTCAGGTCTTGCTGAAATCCCTCTATTTTTGTCCAACCAACTGAATTAAACTCTCACCTGTTAGCAAAAGCAGGGGTTGCACTTCAAAATGCATGCTCCAGTGCTCCAAAAAACAACTTCAATTCTGCCCCTGGCTGTAACAGTGCTTACCATGCAGAACTAGACATAATGTTTTCCCACTCCACAATTCTCTCTCCAACAGCTTTAGGGCTCACTTTACTAACAGGTTTGTTAGAACAAAATAAATTATATGATACCAAGTGGTACTGAGTTTCCAGATTCAGTAATGGAAGGACCATTGTGTTATTAAGGTATAAATAGGCCTTGCTTTTTAGGGAATTCAGTTTTATTAGCAATAGGTTCACATTAGTTTTCTCCTTTATCATTCCAAGGAGATTAGAATTTTTTATTGGGGCTTTTGACTACAGATAATACATAATTATGTGATGATGGATTGATGTATTAAGCTGACATTTGTTACCTGGTAGGGGGAACAAGAAATTATTCTGCTTAGTGGAAGATCTTAGTCAGGTAAACCTCCCACTGAAATCAGATGAGGTATTAAAACAAAACACCCGCTAGGAATTTCATGAGTATCTCATTATTTACCAGCTTGAAAGAGCTGAGGCCATAGCAGTGATATTCAGTACAGCGATAAAGACAATTCTTGCCCTTCACAGCTGAAACTCCAGAAGATAAGACACAAATAAATCAAAGCACAGTAAGAAATTCTAAATGAAGAAGTTAACTTGTATTTCAGCCAGTTTCTCTGCTGGTAGAATTTAGCATAGCTGCCTCCTACCAAAGACAACTCAGCTGTGCTTGTCAGGCAACCCGAGTATTCTTCTCATTACTTAGAGAGCACAAGTTAATAGTGTGGCCTTTATATGAAAGAAAATGTCTTTCCAAGTGTTTGGAACAAAATGAGGACACAGACCTGAATATAATAGGGAATTCTGAAGAAGAGTTTTATGGTCAAGGACAATGTAAAAGATAGTGCGTGGGTGACAGAAACATCCATATAGGACACAAATTCAGTTCTGAGATTAAGGTTGAGGTAGGGAAAAAGACCAGAATTTTAAGAGCAAGAGTGGATTTTGGAAAGAATTTAAACAGGCAAGTGATATCGTCCACTAAGAAAGTTATGTTCAGTAGCAGAGCTGTGAAAAAGCTGGATGGAGGCAGCAAAAGAGGGGCTGGAAAAAAGAAGATTCAGAAGTCAGCACCAGGACTGCTGAGGCTATCACGCAAATTAATTGAAAGGGAAAGTGGGAAAGTGTTTCATTATGTTTGGAAATTATCATTCTTTGATAACTAATTATCATTAGTTGTCATTATTATTTGAAAAGAGGAGCAGTGAAATATAAAAATGTGAGGAAAGAAGGAGTTAATCCAAAATAAGGATTGGTAATGAAAAGGAGTGGGGGGAAAGTTGTAAAAAAGTTTTAAGAAGGAGGTGAGGCAGCAGCTTCCATCCACAGTAAGGTAACCTGGGTATGTGAGTAGTAAAGGTTGGGGCAGGATCAGGGAGGCAGAGGAGAAGTCTGGGTTTGTTAGCAGCAGCAAATATATTTCAAGCAAAAAGAATTTAACCACATATCTTTAGCGAAAGCAAGAGACCTAAGGGAATTTTAACTAAATATGATAGATTGAAGATTAATTTAGAGAAAATATTTACTTGTAGTTATAAATATTGCTATAAGGAGTTGAATCTTTAACATTCCTGCTATGCATATGAATGTAAAATGTATGTTTGTTCTTCATTCCTGTCTGAGTCTGATCCTCAGGGATATTATCTTGGTACAAGGTTGTCTTCAGAATACTGTCTGACTGACTGGGGAGGATTTCTGCAGAAATGCTACTGCGATATGCAGAGGCCAGAGACAATTTCTAGACATGTCTGCTTTTATTAACTATACATCCTTTTGATTGTCAGAAGAATAACTGCAACAAAACTGACCAAAAATTGCTATCTCTAAATTAGTCTTGGAACCACTGTGAAATGGAAAAGTATTTCTCATGTAAGTTGTCTGTTTTCCATGCCTGACTGTTTTTTGATGGAGTTCAGTTCATGTGGGCAAGTACAGACTTTACTGGATAGCCCATACTGAAATTCTATGGACATGTATATACTCATTTTACTCTAAATTTTAAAGTAGATATTATGCAGCTTGTAAATTATGTATTTCTCTGGTCCCGTAAAAGCAATGTCTCTTTTTCACTTTCCACAAGGATAAGGAGTTTGTAAAAACTCAAGACTTTTTGGAGTAGAAATAATGAAATAGGCAAATGCAAAGCTAAACTTTGCTCATTCAGCAAATTAATCGACAAAGAGCTTAAGTGCCAATAGTGTGCTGAGATGACCACCAAGCACTGACAGAAGTATTTATAATTATTCAAACTGGGAACAGTTAAGGCACAAATCTGTTATTAACACCAATAGAATAGTCTCTTACTGTAACTAAAGTCATAGACATAGTTCTGTGATCTCCTGAGATGTTATTATGAGAACTGCATATGAAATCAAGGATTATATTGCCCACTTAGTGTGAGAAATCACAAAAGTAATTCATCATCTCCAGAGGAAGGCAAACAGATATCCCTGCCCATGGCAGCAAATGGTGGGCTAAGGAACAAGAACTGTGCAGGTCTGCAATATGTCTCTTTCCATTGTCAAGAGGTTATATCAGTTTTGTCTGGGAACGTTTTCTCCTCTGCTTTAAAAGCTAGCATGCCCCAACACACATTCCCCAGTGCCTTCACCCCAGCCACAGCAGATGTGTTCTCCTTCCTTTTTCATTCCTTTTGGCTATTGTTCCCTTCTTCTTTGCTCTTCTATTTTTCCCCATTTGTCTTTTTTCATCAATGCCTCTATTGCCCACCTATTCAAATTTCAATGCCAACATATACTTAGTGCATATCCTTTCTACTTGCAGCTCTTCCCATTCCTCTTCAACCTGTGTGGCTAGATAAAAGCTACTCAGAAAGAAACTGCCTTTTGCTCTGTGTATGTTGAAAATGTGGCATAATGACCCATCTTTTTTCACAACAGGAACTTAATAAAAACAAAGACCAACAGCCATTCCAGACACCACATATTAACACATGTCCAGCACTGCTATATATTTACTTTGTATTAAAGTTATTTAGAACTTTCCTAGCCAGAAAATTATCTGAACTGTCTCCAGCTTAAGGTACTCTTTCATGTTCTCGAGCTTTCTGATAATCTCTTTCAGCTAAGAAAAATAAAATCCTTTCTCACTTGAGTACACACAGTTTAAGCAAGAAAGAAATTACAGACTTCCAGTTGCTTAACTGCCTCCTTTGACTTCTCTCTGCTTGGACTTTGTGTCAGACAGTCGGTGTCTAGCAAGAGTGCACTGCAGCAGAGGAAGTTTTGGATAGCAGCCCGGTGAGAACAGTGTCTGGAACGGAAGCACAACAGAGGGTTTTTGACATGGTTACTGGTGCACATTCAGAATTTTCCATCCCAGGTGTTATGTCGATGAGAGACATGTCTGCTTTTCACTACAGTCTCAGGGTTTGACTTTCGATTTTTAAAAAAAAGAATGAAAGGAAATGAATGAACAGAAGCTAGAAGGGTTGTACTGTGAAATGTTCCTGGTGGCAGCAGAGACATTTTACCCCACGGCTTGCAGTCTAACAGCAGGGCTCTGTAGCTTTGCCTCCCAAACTGCACCGCCGCATGCTCTGCCAGCTGTGCTGTCTCTCCTAACACACAGCACAGAAGCTGCCATGGCATGCAATGAAAGGTGTCCTGCTGGGACACATGCCATGTGACTCCTTGCATATAGCTACCAGCTTCTCACCTACAGGGACTCCTCGTGAATTGCAAGGGCAGAACCATCATCCAGGCTTTGGTGAAGCGCTGACTTCTTTTTTCCATGTCATTATATTCTGTACTAATTTT
The DNA here is from genome assembly GCA_013397865.1 of Struthidea cinerea. Taxonomy (NCBI): domain Eukaryota; kingdom Metazoa; phylum Chordata; class Aves; order Passeriformes; family Corcoracidae; genus Struthidea; species Struthidea cinerea. The sequence continues at coordinate 34,586 of VZTI01002965.1, read as the reverse complement.
TTTTCTTGGAGACTGAAGCTGACTGGAACAGTTCACGTACCTGCTGTCTAAATAAGAAAGAGCAGGAATTCATTAATCATGGCACGACCTGCTAATCCACAAAGAGGCACAAGGCACTCTGGGCTAGCTCCTGGTCTAGGCAGTAATTCTGATATCAAAATGCTTGGAAACAGTGTGCTTCCCAGCAGCAACCTGCAACCTGGGTCTTTAACTTTTGGCTCCTGTCCTGCTTTCTCATTTACTGACAGGCAAGCGTTAGCAGTGCTTTGAAAGACATGCTGTGCTTTGAAGGATGTGGTGCACTTTGAAGGAGCAGCACAAACTGCTGATGAGCTTACAGGGACATTGTATTCAGCCCTCCTCTACCATACAGACGGTTTTTGCAAAAGCTGATCCTTTGTAGGATGGAGGAAAAAATTATAAGGGTATAAACGGGAAACCCCATGGGCTGCGATGCTATCACGGTACCAAGCACCTGGGAAATGGCTGGGAATGAGCTGCAGAGATGTACTCTGCCTGCAAAGGGGCGCATTGCCCCTCAATATGCATGAGCAGCAGCAACAATTCCACAGGAGTGCCGACAGGAGAAGAGTGTGAATGTGAAATGAAATTTAACAACTCCCTCTGCCCTTTCAACTACACTTACAGAATTAAATGCAGAATCAGGGAGCATAAAAAAAATGTTCTCTTAGGAAGAATAGTTTCGACTTTCTGCACTGTGAGTGTTTTCAAGAATTGATCAGGCACACTCATTTCTATGGTGTATTAGCAGAAAATAGCTGGTCATCCATTAGTCCCCTGCTGAGTTTCAATGGCAAAGATATGACTGAAAGCTGGTATTAACTGTGACAGAGAGGCTTAAGAGCCATATAGGCTTCAATATTGTACAAAAGACGTGAGTCAATAAGGCTTTTCAATAGTAGTTTAATGTCATTAATTTGTATTCTCCTAGCACGTAGAGTTTGTAGCAGGCACAGCTCAGGTTTTTGTGGTCAGAGATGGGCTCTGCTCTGCCAGGGCTGGAGAGACCAGGGACAGGAGAGGGAACATGATGAGGGAAATCAGAGTGATTCTTGTGGTGGAAGCTGTTATACAAACCAGCTTTCTCTGAGTGTGCTGCCCAGGAACAGACACAGACACATAAGTCAGCACTTACCTGTACAGACTGGGTTTCATTCGACAGCTACATACTTTAATATTATGGGAAAGAAGAAAGAAAGGTCAGAGAGGACTTAACATCCTTAACAAAAAAAGGGATGCCAAACACAAGACACGAGGAGGAAAAAAAAACAACAAACCAAAAGCTTCTTTTAAAGGTGCTAAGGAGGGTGTATTGGAACACATCGCATCATATTACTTTGTAGTTTATTCTTTAGCAATGTGTCCACCTAAGCAGGCTGACTTTGAGGACAACCAAGGGTGTGCCTTTTTGCCCTGGGAGAGTCTGCAGACTTACGGGAGGAGAGATTTGTTCTCCATGAGCCCTATGTTACATCCCCTCCATAATGTCCAAGAAAGGGAATGAGCCTGAATAGTGACACCACAGTCAAGGAGACAGACAGCAATAAACACGGTACTTTTCTTCCTGCAAAAAATATAAAAACAATTTTATATTTATCATGGATATGTCCCATCCTTTCTCTACCAAAAAAAGCATTGAAGACCTACCCAGCCAGGCACATCACTGAGCCTGGGTTGAAAGCATGAGTCATTTTTTTACTAGAAAAATTAAGTTTTCTTTTTATGATCCACTAAATGGTGAGAGGAGACACCCTGTCATGGAACAATAAATTCAGGCTTAAATCCTGGGGCTGGAAAAACAGATTTTATCTTTCCTTGTGTAATTCTTCAGGCAAATTTAAGTTTCCAGAGAGTATTTTAAGCCTCAGCTAACACAGTGTTATTCCATTTGGTAGTTGCCTGCAGAATACTATATTTTGTTTCATCTTTTCACTTCTGTAATTCCAGTTTTTTCATAAGAAATAAATGGCTATTAATCAGGCTTGGGTTATTGTAATGGAGGTAATGTCCTACCTTGGTGTAAAAACCTACATGAAAAAACCCATGCGTGAAAAGGAAATATTGCCACCATTTTAGGGCAAGGACATGGAAGAAATTATTCCTGGCTTTGCAGGCACTGTCTGTGCAAACCTGACACATGGGCAGGTCTCACTTCTCTAGCATTGCTGCATGCCTGAGGAGCTCATCTGTAGCTGCTCAGTAGTGGAGGGTCCTCTGAGTGTCTTAAGCATGAACTTTGAATCCCCAGGAGTGTTGTTTTTCCCTGCTGGTAGGTTATATATTTGGGAAGGCCCAAGGCTGAGACAGCTTTCATTCTTCCTGGTCACCCGCTCCTTCTGTGGTGACCCAGCTTGGACACCAGCTGTGCATCAGCCATGGGAACAGGATTTTGGTGTCTTGGAAAGCCACTGCCAATACCGGGTAAGGATTTACTCTCAAGCAGCTGTCATTTATGGCCAACCCCAGGGATCAAATACATTCTGTACAGACACTGCACCACACCTCATTTACAGCTTTCCCTTCTCCAAAACACTGACCTGGGTTAAGTGAGCAATGAAACACTAAAAAAAAAAAAAAAAAAAATTAAAAAAAAAGTGGAATAATTAACTACTAAAAACCAGCAAAGCACTAGGAGTCTTCTTAGATTATTTTTCAATGTATGTAACAAAACATTATTGAGAGGAAAGAATATAATCAATATGGAGTTGCATTATAGCTAGCTGTGCAGCAATTTAATGCTAGAAATGGATTAAGGTGACAGGAAAAGTCAATGCAGTCTTAAATTAAAGGTGAGGAAAGTCGATGAAAAGTCAAGGCTGGTTAGGAGTCCATCAAGTAAGGGAGGCTAAAGCACTGGTAAGTACAAAGTGCCTCAGTAACCTTACCTTATCACCACAGCTCTGTGTTTTACATGTTTGTTCAAAAGTGTAACTGGGTATGTGTTTGTTCTCAGTTTGAACAATTAAACCATTTGAATTCATTGGGCTATTTCAAAGAAGATTTGAAAAAGGGAAGAAGTCTGGGGTTTTATCTTCTTTGTTTAAGGAATAAAAATGTGAAATTTTCCCTCTGTGTTTTATTTTACTTTAGCAAAGTCTTTTCCCCTGAAAGATCCTACAAACCAAACTCACTGGAGAATAAACAGGATTATAATGTTGCTAGTACCAGAGGAGACAGCTTTGGTTAAATAAGGTAGGGATAATTTTTACTTGCAGTTTTAGCTCAAATTGTGACTTTGTTTTGTTATATGAAAACAAATGATAAGGAAAAAAAAAAATCTGCATTCCAGCAACACCTTTGCCTTTAATTCTCTGGGGTTTAGAAACCTTTTGATAAACTGAGAAAGACCAACCTAATATTTCTCTTATTTCTTAAACAAAAACAACAACAACCAACCANAAGGCTGTATCTCTAAATTTTGTTGTAGTACTCAAAATCATGGATATTCAACAATGGTTGCTGTCAAAAGGCTCTGCTCATAAGTCCTTGACTTCTCATACTCCTACTGGAATATAAGGCTGACCAGAAGAAACTCAAAATGTTGTGACCCATGTGTTATGATTTATAAGCTAATATCTTGCATAGCTGTTGAGATTTCAATATTTCTTAATCTTTGACCAGTTCACAGCAGGAACTAGCACTGCTAGTAATATGGAGAAAACATACTGATGAGGAGCATTGGATTCTAGGTCTTTGGTTGCTCAAAGTCATGTTTTTGTAGCTTCATTTTTGATGATGCTGAAGTTTCAAGTTATGTGTAAGCTACCTGTTCATGTTTAGTCAGAAGCAGCCTGGAAAATCTGTTTTGCCTGTCTTGCAATTGCCATTACCTGAGATGTCAGGCAGAGTTTTCTCTTGCTTTTAGCATCTCCCAGGTGCGCAGCAGAACTTGAAGGAACTTCCATCACTTGCACCTGCTGATGCCAGAAGACAGGCTGTTGTTTCAGTGCAGTCTTTGCTCCCTTGACGCTTAACACTTACCCCACTTACTAGAACAGCTATAGTAGTCACCAGTTATTTGTTCTCTACTTTAGAAAAGCTTCCTTACCTGGACATAATCTGTAGCATAAATGCATGTGAATCTGCCTTTAAGCCAGGGCCAAGAGGTTATATTTCAAAACACAGCACTTTGTGACATGAAATAACAGTAAATCCACACTGAAGTATGCACCATGTCTTTCCCCCTCTGCAGGTGACCAAACTTTCTGACAAGTAACAGAGATTGAAATCTCTGCCATCACAGAATACAGAGAATGAGACAAAGCAGTTAGCATACTGGGAAGAAATTTTGGGGCTGCCAGTGTTCAGCTTCAGTTTGCAAACAATTCCTTGTACCACAAAAGAAGGAGATAAAAAGAGTTATAACAGATGTAAAACTGTAGTCTTGTCAACTTTGCTGACTCCTCTGACTGGTGGGCTTGAAAGTGCAAAGGCTTTTAGGTTGAAAGGCTGTTATTCCAACAGCTAAACAGCACAATGCAGTCTAGCTCCCACAGGAACCTGAAGGGTCTGTTTGACTAGTTCCCACAGAAACCTGGAGAAGAAGATTTGCAAGAAGACTTCAAGTCTCAGTTTGCTTGCTAAATGCTTTTCCATCATTCTGTTGATCGTTAACAAGAGCGCACAAAGAAAGGCAATGGGCCACCACAGGTCATAAGCACTAATTTATTTACTCACTTTTCTTGTAGCGGAATATGGAAGAGGTTTGAAGTCCATGTCAGTGGTCATGTTGCTCTCTAACAGAGAAATGTATCTTGCTGTTTAGAAGTAAATACCTGCAGAAAGTCACTTAAGTAGCAACAACCAGCAGACTGGATTGATTCTGGTTATGTGAAAGTGTCTATTTAAAATTACTATCCAAACCTTCTTCCTTTTACGGTGAAATCAAATCCAGATTTTTCTCTAGGTTTAGTCAGTTCATCCACAGACTTACGGGGAATTTGGGCTTAGGAGACCACCCCAGCTGACCTGTTTCTGCATCTGAAAACACCATGAAATACGGCGTGGCAGCCTCAATTACACTGCTCTCCTATACAGACCTGACATTTGGATGGGAAGGGTGTTTCACCCAGTCATACTTGCCCCATTCACAGCTAACACAAGTGGCCTCTTGATGCTCAGGACACCTTTGGGCTGCCGATGGCTATGGGCAATAAATTTCATGGCAGATACATGACATTAAGCCTGTCCTTCCCGGATTATGTTTTCTGACTGCTCCAAAGGCAGAAAGAGTAGACAGGGACTTGAGAGCATTTTCAGTGAGCTTCAGACTCACTGCTGCTGCATAGCCTCTTGCATCGGCATTTGTTTTTGCCATTTCCAGCCTAGACAGCAGAGCTTGGGGCACTCTGGGGAAAGTTTCAATGTGTCTCTGTGGCAATGGTATCACTGACACCAAGCTGCAACATCAGTGAGGGCTTTTGTCTTGCTGTCTCTAGTCTTTCAAAAAGTGCACATTGACTCTTCCTGTGAGGGTGTCCAGAAGATTTGGCTTTGAGAAAAGTAAGTGGGGCTAGAAAGCTGATTACTGAAGTATTTAGCAATTTTAGTTGCTTAAGGGAAGAAATAGAAATTAATGAGGAAGGACATGCCAATTTTAATGTGATGTTGCTGCACCAAACACAGGTTTGCAGAGATTTTAAAGTTGATGGGGTTTGGAAGAGTCATGCTTATACTTCTGCTAATATCGTTCATATTTAACCTTGCCCTCATAATCAAACTAAAATTGAATGAGTTTTCAGCCCACAAATCCATCACATACATATGCTGTTCTAATCTTGCTCACACACCAAGGGAATTTGTTTCTCTAGCTAAATCCCTAACACAACATTATACAGATAACTTGACAGCTTATGTAACAAGCACAGTTTGGGTTGGTGAATGTGTATGGGGAATGTGGAGAAAAGGAAAAAATAAGAAGTAGGTTCATAAAGGAGGGGAAAGTGTGCTGTGAATTATTCTACTATATAAATATTTCCTTGAGCTGCAAGAATGCCAGTGTGGAGTGAGATGAAGGACCAAGATTAATCTGAGAAACAGAGTAATGGTTAGTTCTTAGGGAAAAGCAAGGTGAAATGTTCTCAGGTCTAATCTACTTCCATTTACCTCATTTGACTTACTTTCCTCAAACTTCAGAAGAAGTAGGGTTCATCATAGCAGAGTTTTATGTATTTTCATTTTATTATAGTTATACCAAACTGCCTTAATCACTTTCTCTTGTCCTCCTAAGAGTCTGAACCAGCAGCTGCAGCTAAAATATGTAACATTTTACAAGATTTCCAAAGACCTTGTCCTTCCACTTTAATAAAAACCCTTAAGGGACATAGCACAGCAAAATGAACAAAGCTTTTGTGCTCCAAATGCTGAATTTAGCTGTCACCCATGCTGCTGTCATTCAGCCCCTTCCTTCTGCTTGAAGGTGGTCTGGTTATTGCTCAGGACTGTGAAGATCCAAGCAGGTCATGCTAGTACCCACTGTAGCAGAAGCTGGGAGCAAGGCGTACCGCCTTCCCATTGGGTTTTCACTCTGCCGGCACTTCAGAAAGAGAGAATCTCCAAGTATGGAAACCAAAAGCCTTTGAATCAGCCAGTGAAAACACCCTGTTTTCCTGACTCTTAAACTCACAGAATAATAAATCTAAGTTGGAGGGGACTTGTGGAGGTCATACAGTCCAACACACAGTTCAATGCAGGCCTAATTAGAGTAGGCTGCTCATCTCCAGCTGAGTTTTAGATCTCTCTAAGGATAGATATTCCACTCCTCTCATGGCCACTTATTCCAATATTTGACCACTGTCACAATAAAAGTTTTCCTTCTATCAAAGAGGAATTTCCCAGATTTCATATTGAGTCTGTTGCCCTCTGATCCTGTCTCTGCACACAGCTCTGAGTCTGTGTCTTCTCTGCACCCTCCCGTTTGTAGTTTCAGGTAGCAGTAAGATCTCCCTGAGCTATCTCTTCTCCAGGCTGAAAAAAATCCAGTCCTCTGCCTTTTCTCCTAGTCATGTGCTTGAGCCCCTGACCATCTTGGTGTCCTCTTCACTGACTTGCTCCAGTCTGTAAATGCCTTTCTTGTACTGGAGAGTCTGAAATCATAATCACAAACAAGACTTTTGTCACTGTGTACCAAGAATGGCGAGAAGAACAACATTAGAGAGAATGAGTCCAGGAGAAAAGTGCCCTTTATTAATAATTAAACCAGTCTTTTTATAACTTGGTTCACAATAGAGGAATGACATGATTGGTCTATTGATCAGCCATCCACCAAAGTGATTGGCTGAACGGTATAACACCTATTTTCAAAATATTTTTCTCAATGAACCAAAACATCTCCACAAACAACGTGCAGCTGTGAAATAGTCTACAAAATAACAAACTGTTTCTCAGCTAGTCTGCGTGAGAAAGGAGACTTTCACAAGAGGTTGTAAAAAGCTAGAAAATTTCTCTGCAAGCTCTTTAGTATCCACAGACTTTGATCAAAGGAATCAGCCATGAAAGAATAATGACATCTCAGTAGAAACTTTGGGAACCTGTATCAAAACTTTCCTTAGTCTTATATCAGGACATGCCTATCTTAGCACTAAGATCTTTAACAGGTTAAGATGAGGCAGTCTGGACTGATCATCTGGACTCATCTGACTGATGAGTTAGACTTCCAAGAAGCACCAACCTTACCCATGAATTCTCATTGGAAGCTGAAATCGAGGCCTTCATATGAAGTTTAATATAAAGATGAATGCAATCCACGTCAATTCACTGAAGTTGTTTCTCTAATCCTCTTATGTGCATCAGCCCTTCTCCCTCAGGGGACATAACACACACAAAGTGCTTCATTATCTTTATTCTTCCAAGCATAACTGAAGCAAACTCTTCACAGATGAAGGCAGAGCCTTTTCCAGTCACAAATTTACTGAAAAGACTAGAGGGGGCCTGATGAAGCTGGGAAGGTTTTTGTAAGGCAAAGGCTGATTTTGAAGGGTACTTGTTCAGAAGAAGCTATTTTGACTTTTCTCACTATTACCGTTAGCAATTTCCTCAGCATGCAGCTTACATGCAAGTAGCAAGGTCACTGTTATATGTTACAGCTTCAGAATCATAGAATCAGTTGGAAAAGACCTTTAAGGTCCTTGGGTCCAACCCTTAACCTGTCACTGCCTGGTCCACCACTAAACCATGTTCCTAAGCACTACATCTATCTACACATCTTTTAAATATCTCCAGGGACGGTAATTATTCCAATGCTTGATAACCCTTTCCATGAAGAAATTTTTCCTAATATCCAATCTAAACTTTCCCTGGTGCAACTTAAGGCCATTTCCTCCTTTCCTGTCCCTTGTTACCTGGCAGAAGAGCCCGATTCGCCCTGGCTACAGCCTCCTTTCCAGGAGTTGTAGAGAGGGATGAGGTCTCCCCTGAGCCTCTTTTTCTCCAGGCTAAACACCCCCAGCTCCCTCAGCTGCTCCTCATCAGACTTGTGCTCCAGACCCTTCCCCAACTTCGTTGCCCTTCTCTGGACACACCCCAGCCCCTCACAGAATCACAGAATCACAGAATCACCACGTCGGAAGAGACCTTCAAGATCATCGAGTCCAACCCATGTCCCAACACCTTAACTAAACTAAACCATGACACTGAGTGCCACATCCAATCTCTTTTTAAACACGTCCAGGGATGGTGACTCCACCACCTCCCCGGGTAGACCATTCCAATACTTTATTACTCTTTCTGTAAAAAACTTTTTCCTAATATCCAACCTATATTTTCCTTGGTGCAACTTAAGACTGTGTCCTCTTGTTCTGTCAGTTGGTGCCTGGAGAAAGAGACCAACCCCCACCTCACTACAACCACCTTTCAAGAAGTTGTAGAGAG
>VZTI01002965.1:0-24824 GCA_013397865.1 Struthidea cinerea | reverse complement strand
AAAAAAAAAAAAAAAAATCCCTCAATGGTCTTCTTGTAGTAAAGGGTCTAAAACTGAATGCAGGATTTGAGGTGTGGCCTCACCAGTGCTGAATACAGGGAGAAAATCACTGCCCTGGTCCTGCTGGCCACACTCTTTCTGATACAAGCCAGGACGCTACCAATTTTCTTGGCCACCTGGGCACACCCTGGCTCACATTCAGTCGCTGTTGACCAGCACCCCCAGGTCCTTTTCCAAGGGCAGCTTTCCAGCCACTGTTCCCCAGCCTGCAGTGCTGCAGGGGGTTGTTGTGACCCAAGTGCAGGACCCAGCACTTGACCTTGTTGAACCTCATACTATTGGCCTTGGCCCATTGATCCAGCCTGTCCCTTTGTAGACCTTCCCACTCTCTGGCAGATCTCAACACTCCTACCAAACTTGGTGTTGGCTGCAAACTTTCTGAAGTGGCACTTCATGCCCTTGCTCATATCATTGATAAAGGTACTGAACAGAACTGGCCCCGGTACCGAGCCCTGGGAACATTCAGGGCCCAGCTGCCAACTGAATTTAACTCCATTCCCCACCACACCCTGGGCCCAGCCATCCAGCCAGTTTTTTACCCAGCAAACTGTTCACCTGTCCAAGCCATGAACAACCAGTTTCTCCAAGATAATGTTGTGGGAAATGGAAAGGCTTTACTGAAGCCCAGGTAAACACATCCACAGCTTTTCCCTGATTCACCAGGAGGGTCACCTAGTTATAGAAGGAGATCAGGTTGGACAAATAGGACCTGCCTTTCCAAACCCATGATGACTGGGCCTGATCCCCTGGCATGTGCTGTGTGATGGCACTCAAGACAATCTGCTCCACAACCTTTCCCAGTGTCAAGATCAGACTCTGGATCCTCCTTCTGACCCTTCTTGTAGATGGGTGTCACATTTGCTAATTTCCAGTCAACCATGACCTCCCCAGTTAGCCAGGACTGATGGTAAATGATGGAGAGGGCTTTGCGAGCTCTTCTGCCACCTCCTTCGGTGCCCTCAGGTGAATCCCATCCAGCCCCATGGACCTGTGTGTGTCTAAGTGGTGCAGCAGGTCACTGGCCATTTCACCTTGCATTATGGCATCTTCTCTGTCTTCCAGCTCAGGGGGCTGCATACCTGGAGAACAACTGGTCTTACAGTTAAAGACTGAAGCAAAGAAGGCATTAAATAACTCAGTCTTTTCTTCATCTTTTGTCACCATGTTTCCCCTCAAATATAGTAAAGGATGGAGACTCTCCTTAGCCGTCCTTTTATTGGTTTTGAAACCCAAAAGGATGGTAGCGATTGCCTCTCTGAGAGTATTGGCACAGGCTGGAGCAGACCAAACATCTGGCTCACCCTTGGTAAACTGTGCTTGTTAGGTCATATTTGGTTTTCACAGCTTTTTCTTTTACACTGCATTCTGTAAATCTGGACAGTTTCAACATGCCCTTTGTCCCCTTCAATGTAAAAAACCCTCTCTACAAAGATACTTCTTTTCTTTTATTTTTAAGGGCACTTTGAAAGACTTCCCCTGAGCCACTCTAGACCACAGAAGTGCCCCAGGACAGCTGTAAGGTCTCTGTTTCCTTTTATGGAAAAAAAAAGGGGATTTTATTGTAATTAAAAAATTTAAGCCACCAGTAACAAACAGTTATCAATCATGGTTCCCAATTCAGGATGAAGTATGATTGACACGACCAAAAAGAATTGTACCCATTTCTTGCCCAAAATTTCTTTTTATAATCTTCGTTTTTATTTTAAGATAGTTTGTTTCTCCAATTGAAAAGATAGTTTCATCTGAGTTAAAGCAGACAGAACTGGTTCCAATTTTTCATTTTTTAATAATTTGCCAGCTATATTCCATAATTCCAGTGCTGCTTTCTGCACTGATCCCACGACTATTGGGAATTTTCTGTGTACTTGTATTCAAAGGCAGGCTGATGGATTCAATATGACTTTTGCTATTTTGGAGCTTTTCTTTTTCCTGGCATTAAGAGAAATCCCTTCAGTTCAGAGTGTACAGATTTTAACTGCTAATACGTCAGGTAGCATGAGGGCTGACTCCATGGGTAATCAGAGTGGCTTGGCATCTGTGATGGAGAGGAAACATAAATTACTTTGTTTGCAGGATCAGAGCAGCATGTTTCCTTCTGCCTTGGATGCTTTCTGGGATTTTAAAAGCAACTTAACAAAATATTATTTACTTTATCACTGCATCTAAAGATCACTGGTATGCAATGGCATATGGAAAATCCAGGGTTTTGCTGGGGCAAAACCATGTAGTTATCATGTGGTGGGGGTTTGTGACCTTGGCGCCATGGAGAAATTTTGCTGATTTTACCCAAATGCCTTTTGGAACATGTCCAGTGGAGAAGAAAAAAGAAGCAATCTATAGGAGCCATTTATCAAGTATGGAAAAAGAAAAGAAGAGAAGGTCACAGGTGTGATCTTCTTAGATCTCTTCCACAGCCTGTGACGTAGTGGCACTACACAACTCCTGTGCCAGATGCCTAAGATCATGAAGATGACTTTGAGTAAAGGGGAAACAGATGAGCCCACAATGGCCGTGGCAGAGAACCACAGCACGTGCACACCAGTGACTGATATATAACACACCACAGTTATAAAAAGGCTTTCTGATAATCTTTTCAACAGCAAAATTTTGGGCATTTGGAATGTTCAGGAAGATGACTCAGTCTTCACTGATAACAAAGCATAACTGTGTCATGTTTGCTGACTACCTTGGCTATCTGCTGTGCAGATAAAGCAGATACCCATGCCCTGCCATGCTGTTGACCAGACTGAATTATATAAATCATTACCAATGTATAATTTACATTGAAGAAAAAAGAACAAATCCAGGGTCATCTTTTCCCTACAACTATGCCTTTTACACTGATGAAATGAAGTCCTACTTGTGGCTATGTGGCAATGCTGAGAACCCAGAAAGTCTTCAGCTTCTGAAATGCAATAGAATCTGCCTTAATGTTTGGGAAAGAAGAGACTCCACTCCAAAGGCAGGTTGAACAAAGGTCTTCAAGGCTGTCAGGCTACAGACTGAACATTTTGTGAACAGTCTCAGGCCAATCACCATCTATGACTGTGTCAAAATTATAAGAGCAAGAAATTCACTTTGAAACAAAATGCAGGCAAAATACAATTTGATCAACTCTGTCTTAGCTGAAGGCAGAGGTAGGAACATGAGCTGAATAACAGTGTGAGTGCCATGTGAACACTGACATGTTCATTCTCACCTTTAAGGAGTTATTACCCCTACTTCAGCATACAGAGAAATGAGAGGCAGGGAGAATAAGTCATTTGCCCAAGGTCACAGTTAAAATCTATAGTACGGATAGAAAATAAATCCTGATCTATAGAAATAGGCATTTGAATTGCAAAATGACCCTTTCTTCATTTTATGGATAGGTATTTAGAGGACTTAGCAATGTGAAAACAGTTTAATAACCCTGGCAAACATGCCACAAATCCATAGCTGTTGTATATAAATACCTCTCAGATATCATTGCACAGCCCAGTCTGTCCTCCATTCCTTTTGCTGACTCAGCAAGGTGTCACATAAAATTAGACCGAGAAGTTAACACATTAAGCATTTATTGACCTCAATAAGTTACAGTCAAATATGCCATGTCTAAATGAACAGAAATAAAAGGTCATTTAAAATACTCATACAGTAACTGTGATGTTATACAAAATATTAGTTATTTATTATAACAGAATAAGTATTAAAGTCTTTAACTCTTACAATACCAAATTACAAGGGTCAAGATCCAAGATTGTCCTATTTGTCTGATCTACTTGTAAGACATCCCAAATAACAAGCATGTGCCTTGTTATCGCTATAAAAATCCTTCCCTAAAGTTACTTACTTCTAATAAAAGTTATTTCAGCTCTAACCTAGCAATATCAAACAGAGAGTAGTCACTGCTTTGTCCTTTCCATGGCAAGGGTATCAAACAGAAGTTTTAATTAGCTTTATAAACCAAAGTGGGGTTTTTTTAAAGAAAAACCTTTCTTCACTTCCCCAGGAAGTCTACGCTGCTGTTTCTGCACACATTAGCAGAGAAGAAAAGTCTCAAAGTCTGCAGGTGAAATCTTTATTTTCCTCAAGGTGATGGCAAAATATCAATCAATTTAAGGCTGTAGTTTCACTGCTGGCACATAGCAAGAAACAGGAGAAAAGCCCGTAACAAAGATCTCTGCCTTTAAAGTCCCAGTCTCTGACATCTGCATTTGGATGGCCATCTACTGAAGATACACATTTTGCCAGCTGCTTTGTATGACTGAGAGCAAGAAACATCTTTTGCTAGAGACAAGGAAACTCCTGTTAGTCCTTAGATGTCCTTGCACTGATGTAGCAAAAAGTTTGGGGCTAGGATTGGTGTGGTACTGACTTGCAAAACCTGGAAAAGGGAAAGCCTGGGGGGTAAAGCAGGAAAATTCCTCTTCAGCCCCTGAGCTTGAATGAGAAGGCAAATTAATTTTTCTTTTACAAATGCTCATTTCAGTTCAGAGGAGGTATGGCCTAAAGGGCATGCTGACAACATTCAGTTTTATATTTCTACCTCAGAAAGCTTAATGAATATGTTTGAGTGCCTCAGGAAACCTCTTGTTGAGGAACTGGATGAGAATGAGGTCGCACAAAGATAACTGAGAATTTGAGGAAGCATAAAAAGGACATGAAAAAACAAAGTTGTTTTATGTTGTCACAATTGCAGTCAGTCATTTTCCTAGTGCTGAGAATTCAGTTTTTGATCCTTGGAGCCACAGGTTTCAGTGAATATTAGGGACCTGGTTGGCTTTTCTAGAGGCTGTTCTCTCCTGGCAGGTCCAAAACATATTCTTGCTTGGAGGCCCTCACCACATGCCACAAAGTTTCCCTGAGAAGGGCACCTTGAGGACGTCAGTAGAGAAGCTGTCTTGGTGTCCTTTAAATTTTCTCTTGGCAACCCTTGCCCTGCCTGTTCGTTAACATTTGCTGTAATACCGTCAAACTCAGCGCCTCTTTTTGACTGGATGCCCCAGCTAAACCCTTTCAGAGTTCCACGTCCCTCAGCTCTACAGAAAGGAGGTGAGTGATGAACACTTTGTCATTCCTGCTGACAGTGGAGATGTCAGAACAAATTAAAGATATCTTCACAGCAACTGTGTCGTTTAAACTTTAATAAACCTTTTGTCTCCGCCGTGCCCTTTGACTGACCCATGCGCAGCAGCCGGGGCCGGGAGCTCAGCTGGCGTCGCTGCCGGCGCAGCGCAGAGCTGGACCTTGGGGCTCAGCCGAAACTCCTGCTGCAGCACATCAGCCGGGCTCTGCAAGAGCCACAGCCACGCTGACCAGCATCCAATAAGAAGAAAATAAATGTATAAATAAGAGATTAATAGATGAATGTGAAGTGAGTTGAAAGGCTTTCCTTCCCTTCAGCGCACCACTGCACTTCACTTCAGAGAAACAGGTTTGGGATTAGAAAAACATCACTGAAAATAGACACTGGCCCTTAACTGGCAAATAATGAGGGTGGAAAAAAGTATTCCTCTGTTGGGGCAGCCTTCTGCTCTAGATGCCATGCAATGTCTTTATTATTGGATTACTAGATATCAAATTAAGTCTAAACTCCAAAGCCTATGGTAGTGTTTGCATGAAATAAAATATTTTCCTCTGCAAGATAACTTCTGTAGACACAGAGAAACCTTTAGATTGCAAAAATTCCTCAGCAAAAATCACTTGGCAAGAAAAACTCGCTGATAAAGGGAAATATTCTTCTTCAAACTATTCTAGAAATCCTGCGACCAGTAGAAAAGAAATGCAGCCAGCTGGGAAGAAGGAGAGGCCCATAGGGAAATGAGAACATGAATCTGACAGAAGCCTTGCATGGTCCCAGTCCTATTTGCTTTGATATTGCACTTTAAATTATTTCTGCAAAGCCAAAGTCAGATTACTGCCACTTTTTAGCATACCTAATGCTGACAACTGTCAGCATCTCATTGATTCTTGCAATAGTTTATGGTTTATCTCTGGAAATCGGTGACTCAGTGCCAATCTCAGCCCATTTTGTTAAAAGAAAAAAAGGCAGCCACAAGGTCCAACCCTAATGGTCATCAGAAAATTTGAGAGTGTTACATAAATGCCTTTTTACTACAGGCCCAGAAATCAAATAGTAAATATAGTAAATCTAACCTTTCATTCAGTCATGTGAGTTTAATCTCAGTATTTGTAGCTTCAGCTTGACTTTGAGGATAGGCAATAATAAAGTCTCCTTATCTTCTCTGACAAAAGGTGTAGCCCTTCTGTCCTTTTGGTTTTTCTCAGGGCAATTTTCTTCCAAGCTGGCAGTGTATCCTTGGCCCATGGGGCATCTAATGCAAAAGCTATATTAAAAAGAATCTGGCACTTGCATAAGAGATACCCATTTTCCTTCTTCTGAATTGATTTCTCTCTTCTTGCAGTTTCCTTCTTCTGGTAGTCAGGCAGTGCTGCTTACACACAAAGCCAGACCAGGATGAGTGATCAGTTCTGCTGTGGTGGGGAAGGTTGTCCTCATCTCATTACTTCTGTCCCTGCTCCTACCCTTTGCACCTGTGCAGATCCTTGCTCCAGGGTGGTGTAACACCTCCCTTTTGGGAGTGTTTTGCATGCCTTTAAATCTTCCTCACAAAACAACTGATGATTTAGCTAATATTGGACACACCAGATTAAAATGAGGATTGGAAGAGACTGACATTAATGTTTACTGAAAACTGACAGCTATGATTCTGGATATTCATGTTTACATTTATTGCTGCTTTTTTTTTTTTTTTTTTGGTCAGTTTCACACATTTGAATGACACATATTTACCAAAATTGGAATTTACCTGACCAAGTAATGGCAGAATTAGTCATAAACTTACTGAGAGGAATGGATAAATTTCTGACAGGCATGGATGCCATGAGCACAGGCAGACCATGTACTGGCAGGTCAGGAATCAAATGTCTTCAGGAATAAAAGCCTGCTCATTTTTTCAATAATAAAGTGCAGTCTTCCCTCTGTTTCTGGTGCACTTTCTGCCATGGAGATATTAAATGTAATTTTCCTTTCTGATAGTTGCATCAAATTGTATTCATTAGCACTTTGTACAATTCAGCATCTTTCAACATTTCAATTGAATCTTCTTTCCAAAATACTTTTCCTCCAGTTCTGGAGACTATTTCATCTTTCTGCTGTGTCAAATACTGTCTACAAGATTATACGGAAGCTGCTTATTAGTTTCCTTAACATTTTCTATTATTGGAGGGCTTGCCTTTCCATTTGCAGGTGTACCTGGAAAACTTTAAGCTAAGCAGGTATTTGCTCTACTAGTGATGATGGAGTCCCTTACTATAACTACAAGCAGAGTGACTGTCTCCTGATTTCTTATAATTTTTGATAACAGAATGTAGAAAGCAAAGCCTTATCCCAATATAACTTTTATTTTTATCATCTCTGAGCACATGTTCAAGCTTCCTCACTTTTTACATGCCTTAGCTGATTCCTCTGAAGAAAGATATTTGGTAAATTTCCTTGTTGGTGTGTGTGCATCATGCTGACTACATCAGGAAAACTTCTGCTCCAGTGAGGAATATGCAAATCCTTTGTGGCAACATCATTCCCCTAACACCCAAACAGGAACATTTTGTTGCCTGAGAAGTCTTGGATTACATCAATGAAAAACACAACAAATATGCAACAAGGGAAGATGCTCTTGAAACAGATCTTTTGCAAGATCCTATGTTCTAGGAAGTTTTATTCCCATGCTGTGGGACTGACCAATTAAGCAATTAAGTAGAAGGCTCTGAGTACCAAAAAAAAGCTGTTCATGATAAGACTTTCAAAAGCACAAAAATGCATTGGGGTAAATTAACAAAGGAACACATTTTATACCAAAATAAAACTTCATAATATTTCTCTGTGGTTTGTTTGTGTGGCTTAGGTTTTTTTGTTTAATTTTAAATAAAAGAATGTAATGAAAGACTTAAGTGTACTAATTGTGAGTAATTAAAATGGAAACGCTCAGAGTCTGCTTGCATGTCCCAAGCTGTACAGACTTGGTGGAGAGATGGTGTGCATAGCATTCCTTCACAGAGGAATTCCCTGCAATGCAAGGGAAGGATGCACAGCCACTTCCAAAGCTAAACCATGCCAGGGGATAGAGCATGGCTACCTCTGTGTCAGGTCAGTTCATGCCTTGAATCTGACTTGCTTTATCCTGCTTTATGTATATAATCCAATACTTTTATACATACAGGAGTATGTGTGGGGGTTACATGGGAAAAGATGAAAGCAAACATATTGTTTAAACATGTTATTTAAAACAGCTTTGATGCAAAACAAGGAAAATTGAGGAGAGTTAGCATTCAAAGCACCATTTCACAGGTATTTACTGAGAAATCAGACCTAATACGGACAGCACGGTCCATTCCTGCTAACTGTGGCTTTATTTGCTAACCAGAGCAAATAAAATCATGTTCACGTCTTCCAAAAGATATTCCTGGATAAAAGGTTGTGTCATATCAGCAACATGAGCATAGGAGAGAAATCAGAATGACCAAAACCACAAATCAAAACGGACAGTAATAAAACAAACAAACAAACAAACAAACAAGCAAACAAACAAACAAACAAACAAACATAAACCCAGGAAAGACAGGAGATTTTTTTTTCATCTTCATGCTTATTATTGGCAAAGAATAGCCTGTCTCATTGGCACTTGAGCTGCTAGAAATCCCTACTGCAGTGGGAGGGTTATTCCACACACAGGATGTCAAACTGACAGTGTGGTCTTGGTGCAAGGGCTCTGGCAATCCTCAAAGCAATGGTGATGGATGGACTGCTGACTGCAGATGACAGCAAGAAAATAACAAGAAGATATGGCAGAAAGCAACAATTGAGGATTATAATGACAGAAGCTGCAAAGATGCCTCATTCCCATACATCATGAATAAACAGGAATGAAGCTGGTAGTTCCATGGAACGTGTTAATATTGAGTGCTTATGCAGTGTCTTAAACCTATGCACACCAACTTTATGTAAATATATGCCAGCATAAATCAGATGAAGTTTGGAGTGCTGCATTAAAGGGTTTCGAGTGTGGATTTCATTTCCTGACAAAAAACCAGGCTTTGAGGGAAAGCAGATGTTTTCCATGAATGTTTCTCTTGCACTAGAAAGCTATTTTTTTAAAAAAGGAGAGACATCAGAAAGAATCTGCTCAGGACTCTTGCAAAAATAGACCAGGGGAAAAGATTATCTTGCAGACGCATTTTCTGTAGTGCACAAGGAACAGCTTGTGAAAACACGCACATTTGCATAGAGGAGAAATGCAACAGAAGGAAAGTATGCTGACATTCAAGTTCAATTATCTTTCTTTTTCCAAGATTTCCAGCTATTACACATGTATTAATACTTATAACACCAGAATGAGAACACCTCTGGAGGTATTGCATCTGCATTATAATACTGGAGCTTTATTGGAACTGTCACACAATATTTTCAGAACTTTGAGTGAAGAGGAAGGTGAAGCCAGACAAATTTTCCTTACACCAGCACATTATATTTTCCTCCACTGCATTGCAGTATAACAACTGCTTTGCTTGGCAGAATGGCATTTCGTTACCCAGACATATGGGAATTGATTTAAAAAATGGCTAAAGAATTAAAGCATCCAATTAATAGCAATAGTTGAGCATTAATTCCCATTGACTGGCAACCCTGGATGTACAGACAGACTGGGGAATGAGAGACTGGAGCAGTGCTGTGGAAAGGGACCTGGGGGTCCTGGTCAATGGCAAATTGAACATGAGTCAGCAGTGCCCTGGCAGCCAGGAGAGCCAACCCCGACCTGGGAGGCATCAGGCACAGCATCGCCAGCCAGGCAAGGGAGGGATTGTCCTGCTCTGCTCTGCACTGGGGTGGCCTCACCTCAAGTGCTGGGGGCAGTTTTGGGTGACACAACAGAAGAAAGACATAAAGCTATTAGAGAGTGTCCATTGGAGAGTAATGAGGATGGTGAAGGGCCTTGAGGGAAAGCCGTGTGAGGAGCAGCTGAGGTCACTTGGTCTGTTCAGCCTGGAGGAGACTGAGGACAGACCTCATTGAAGGCCAAAAGTTCCTCATGAGGGGAAGAGGAGGGGCAGGCACTGATCTCTTCTCTGTGTGACCAGTGACAGAACCCGAGGAAATGGCCTAAAGTTGTGTCAGGGGAGGTTTAGGTTGGGTATTAAAAAAAAGTTCTTCACCCAGAGGGTGTTTGGGCACTGGAAAATGCTCCCCAGGGAAGTGGTCACAGCACCAAACCTGACAGAGTACAAGAAGCATTTGGACAACACTCCCAGGTACATGATGTGACTCTTGGGGATGGTCCCATGCAGGGCCAGGATGATCCTTGAGGGTCCCTTCCAAATCAGCATATTCTGTGATTCTGTGAGATTTTTCTAAGTAGTATAAGTATGAACTGAATATAAATCCATGAAGACTATCTCCCTAAACTCATCATATGAAGAAGTTTCTGACCTACTCTTTTTGATTGCTAACTCAGTATTTAGACATTTTGTTCTACCTCTCAATAGGACATGATGTTTCTTTTCATGATACAACATTCCTGCTGTAACTTCAGAAGCAGCACAGGTCCCTGACAACCAGATTGCAGGAGTTTCCACTCTTCTGTGTACAGCTTTGAACAGGAGGGTTCCATCTCAGGGAACTCTTAAAGGGAGCTGGCAGACCAGTATTTCAGGTGTTTTGAAGGGTAGGGAAGAGGAAACTATTTCCCTAGCTACAAGTGAATTTTCTCACTCTTTTCAAATGTATCTATGGGGCTGGGAAAGGGAAAGTAATGTTGAAAAAGAAAATAGATCTTTTTTAGGAATTGTAGGAAAGGGGTTGGACAAATATATTAACAGCAGAAAAATAATTTTCTGCACATCTGCCATGAATTTGCATAATGCTATCTTAACTACTGTTCAAATCAAAGCCAGTTCAAGTAAACAGAAAAGTCCCTGATTGAACTAATTACAAATTGCAGAGATGAGAAAGGCTAAGCAGCAAGTATTCACAGGTACTTTGTAAGTGCACTGTAGCATACACCATAGTACAGTGAAAAATATTCTGTTCATGCACAGTTGTGTTATAATTGCCAAAATGGTTCAGTATCATTTTAGTTATTAAGGCACTAATGAACCTTTAAATGCATGCTGAGTCCCAATGATGTTATAAGTTTACTTGCAGGTTAAGGAGTGAAAACCTTTTGTATGTTTGCTTTTCCCAGAATAGTAATGTTAAGATTTTAAGTAAGAATTAATATAATTTGACTTTAAAAATAAGGCATCTAGTCTAAGCTAACCTCTTCAGTGCCATATAAAATTAGTGGAAACAGATAGAAATTCCAGAGGCAATTCATAAGTAAATGAAACTCTAGCTACAGATAGAAGAAAACAGACCACCTAATCCTCTACTGTGTCTCCAGAACTGCTCAGCACAAGATGCCACGTGGAAAGTACACAAACAGCTCCCCACAACACTCCCCTGTAGCCAGTGGGCTGGGGGGGGGGGGGGGTCCAAGGCCAGGAGCATCATCTCATCCCTCCCCTCCAATGACAGCAGCCCAAGAGACAGGGTATGGCTCAGCCTCCTCCAGTGCTTCTCTCTCACCACTGGCCATGGGATGAGCAGGGCTGCCTGAAAGCCTCATTTGTAAACGATGCAGGCGGTTGTGATGATGTTTGCCCACGCCTGGCAGCTCCTCACCAGGCAATGTCCACACAGCTGAGGAGCTGCATTACAAAATCAGGGCAGCTACTCGTTCTGCTGAGGCAATAGAGCTGCACCACAGGAACTTGCGCTGCATGGCCTGCAGGATGGTCACCGCACCCACCATCCATCCTGCATCCAAAACAAGCAACCATCCCAAAAGGCCATTAATCCCTGAACTCAGCACAGCAGGTGCTCGAGCTGGTTAATGCCTAGCTAGCACAAGAAGTTGCTGAGCAGAGCTCTGCTGCAGCTGCAGATCTGCTCCCCAATATGTGATCACTGAATTGTCATATTATTTAGAAGTCCTTGACCAGCAAGATGTATCTTTAATTTCAGCATGATTAAAGTGCTATTTTTCTCTTGTACCTCTTGTACAAACGAACCTTGGTCTGCAGAAACAACGTCTATCATGTTATAAACCTGTATGCATGCAGAAAAATCTTACCAGATGTCTGGGAATCAATAGGAAGGCATTGGATTCCACTGGAAGTATCCAGACACCCGAGTCTTCTTGTGGATCTCAGTCTTCTATTCACAGATGGCTGTTGTGAACTGACTTAAGAGATAACTTTGTAATTAATTCTGCTTTATTCTGACAGAAAGCTGAAGTCTTTTAGCAAATCATATGGGGTAAATAACAAGCAGACCAGTTGTTTTGTTATTATAATTAAAAACTGCATCAGCCTTCAAATTGCAGTTATTTTTAAAGGTATTTCTTAATATGGCTCTCTGCTGTATGAATCACGACCTGATCCTGGTATCTTGGCAACTGCATTAGTTACTTCATATCTGGCAGCTCACGCTGCTTGAGGAGATTGAACCGATTTTCTCTCTATATCCAGCCTCATTTTCTAGCACCATTCTGATTGCCACACATGTGGCGCCTGTTGCTCCCATCATTGAACCTAGCAATTGCAAGGACTTTATGCCTTGTTGCTGATACTCTGAGATTTGGAGGAAAACTACCACGAAACAAGGATTATTTTCTGTCAAGAAACACATCCATCAGTTCAAGGCACTGGGAGAAGAGGATGAATAAGTACAGTAATGTTCCCAGTTTGTGATTCAGGAGGAGTGGAAGTTTAAAAAGACCAAATGAATGAAAGGGAGAAAAAAGAAAGAAAATCTTTTTTTCTCCCCCAATACCAGGCAAAGCATCACCTGTCTCCAAATCACTCTCAAAACACTTTTCATGCTATCACTGGGAGAAAGAATTATTTGTCAAGTACAGGTCTGAAAAATCTCAGATCCACTTGTTTCTCTTCTAAATGATGAAGGCTGTAGAATGGAGATTAACTGCCTACAGCTAGGAATCAGGCTGGAAGGAAAAGAAGCAGGAAAAAATTAAGAAAAGCTTTATGTTTTATGAAACATGCAAGGTTAAACCTATTAATTTTCATGTGCAAATGGCAGTTCTACAATTAGTATTTAATCAAATCTGAAGAATGGGCTCAAAGGTATTGTCTTTATGATCCTATCTACTAATTAGCTCATTCTATCTATGAAATAGAAATACTTTCTTATTAAAATCAGTGTTATATCTACTAACATTGGATTTGATCTAATGTTAGAGAAAATCTAATTATTACCTAAATAATAACTATGTAATCTCCTGGAAGAAAGTTAGAAGGAAGATTAAATAGTGTCATATCCACTCTGGAGAGAATATGACTAAAGTAGACATGGAGAAGGAAAAAAAGAAAAACCCTCTACCCACAATACACCTGGACACAGTGCAGTGAACATCTTCCCCCTTCTCTGACACTAAATGCTAAGATATGTTTACTTTTTCAAAGAACTGAATTGACACTGCTGATGTCTATACTGACAAATAAGGCTGTGCCAAAGGTCCTGGGAATGACAACTCGTTCATTCATAGTGGTAAACTCTTAAAACAAATGTCTGGCATGATTTTGCCCAAACCCAGTTAGCTCCCTTAATATTTCCCAGGCAAAATGCAAAAGTTGGCACGGCCAAGCAGACTTCCCATGGGCAATCAGCACAAGGCTAACCTGTCTTGGGACTGACAGGTGCAGGTGACAGCATAGCAGTTGGCCTCAGTACTGGAGAATAGTCCTGGACATATTTAATTTACCCGTGTGGTCACAAACTCCTCAGGGAAACATGACATTCTCTAGAAATAACACAAATTATAACTTCAATTGATAGCATAAAGCAAGTTTAGGATCCTCTCACTCAATGCAGAAGCTACAGACACATGAGGGTGACAGAAAGGACCAATTGGTACTGGATCCCAATTAAATATCTTGTTGAAAGTGGATGCCCATTTCTAAATGGCTTTCTTTGTAATGCCGCTGGTTTACAGCAACACAGAAACTGCTGTCAAGGAGCAATTTGCTTCCCCCCCCCCCGCCCCAGAATCCTTGTTAGCTTTTGAGTCAGACAGTAAAGACGGTATTTTTCTGTTGTCAAATACAATCCATTCTAAGTCTAGACCTGAATTTATTTTGTGACATGAAGAAAATTTATTAATTTTCCCTTTATCTCTGCTTCTGGAAATGTATCTCTTCTTAAATTAAAGTGTCTAAAATTCGCTAGTGCCATTTGATTTATTCCTCCGGGAAGAAAAGAGGCACCCTGATACATTTTTAGATCTGACCACCACTGGAAGTGTTCAGTGCATAAAAAACACATGCAGAATGTGTAGAGAAAAGTAATAGGAATGTTGTGACTGGTGTGAATGGGGAATGAATGGAAATGTCTGATCATGTTTTGAAGACACCCAGAGATCAGCAGCTCATCACAATCCTAGCATGCAGCAAAGCGCAACTTCACAGGTCACCCAGCTGGAAAAGCACTGTGAGTCAATCCTGACAACTCACAGAGTGGGCTGAAGGGGAGACACAAAGGATCATCAGGCCCAAAGGAGTACAGAAAGGCACATGCAGAAATCAGCACACGGTTCCCAAACCAGGAGACAAGGTGAGGACCTCTCCTACAAAGACAAGCTGAGGGAGCTGGGCTCAGCCCAGAGAAGAGAAGGCTTTGGGGAGACCTCATTGCAGCCTTACAGTTCCTAAAGGGGGCTTATAAAAAGGAGAAGAGGGACTTTTTGTGTGGGCAGACAGTGACAGGATGAGGAGCAATGGTTTTAAACTGAAAGAGGACAGGTGTAGATTAGATGTTAGGAAGAAACTCTTTATGGTGAGGGTGCTGAAGCACTGGAATAGGTTGCCGAGAGAAGTTATCAGTGCCCATCCCTGGAGTGTGTCCCCCCTGGGTGGGACATTCAGAGTGATAGTGTTGTTCTTCCCGAGTCGTTGTCACATGTGTGGGAGCCCTGCTCTCCTGCAGTTGGCTGAATACCTGCCTGCCTATGGGAAGTGGTGAATGAATTCCTTGTTTTGCTTTTGCTTTATCTATTAAATTGTCTTTGTCTCATCCTCTGAGTTTTTTCACTTTACCCTTCTGATTCTCTCCCCCATCCCACTGTGAGGGGAGCAGGCAAGAGGCTGCATGGTATTTAATTGCTCTCTGGGCTTAAACCAGTTTAAACCAATGACAGTGAGACAAAGACCATCAGTTATAAGAGGAAAGCTTATTATTAGCAATGCCAGCAATAACAACAAAATCCAATAAAATAAATAAGATAGAGATTAAAGAGCAAGCTATTATTACAGAAAAAATAGAAGTTAAATTCATCCCATTTTTGTTCAGTTCTGTTATCTATTTTAGAACTTGTATTTCCAACTCAACAAATGTAGAAAATAAATTCAGCAATATACAGGGAAACAAATATAGAAAAAAATATAATCAGAATTATAGTAAGAAACTGGGGAGGGAACTGAAGACTTTAAAAATTAGTCAAGAAAAAATCATATACTGAAATGTGTGAACATATGCTTACATACATTAACAGGCTGAGTGTGGGTGGTGGGTATGCCCACCGTAAACATGCATGGATAAACAATATGCAAAGCAAAATAGGTTAAATCAGCACAAGACATCTTAGCAAACAGAATAGTCAGTTATTGTAAAAGGCTTCAGTATAGGAATAACTCCTAAAAAATCCTATCCAGAAAGATCGAGATGGAGACAAAAAAAAGTATTATTAGAAAGAAATACTAGGAGAAATATTCAAGTTTTTATCAAATATTAATGCAGCATTTGATACATGAGGAGCTGTTAATATTAAAGCATAGTATTGAAATTACTAACATTTTTCCTTCTGATTTGTTTTAGGAAAATAATTTTTCTTCTTATTTCTTTCCCTAGAATTCATTTACAAATCAGATATCACATCTGTCATTTTCTTGTCCAAATTATTTTTACAATTCTTATTTAAAATTGATGGTTTGGGCTAGGGTTTTAACTAGAACTATTCCTCACCTAAGGTTTCAGTGAGGTGGCAAGAGAATTCATTCTGAACATGAGCTCCATAGAGTTCATTTAAATTTATTATGCATTTTAAATGAACTAATCTAAATTAAAATCTCCTTGAATCAATACCTCATTTTTATCAGAACATTCTGACTATATCACACAAATCATTCAACTGCTCCTGTATCTGGCAAAGGTAAAATAGCTTTGTGGTGAAGATGGGCTTTTTTCCACCGAATAGACTTACACACAAATGCCACATGCCCAAGCTGCGTATCTCTCACAAAATTGGCTCTTTTTATGCTCATCAGCCAGCATGCTCTTACCATTTACGTTTGTGTCATTAAAGGATTATTCAAGTAAAATAGCAGCAAAATACTAATGATGTGAAGGAATTTATTCTTGGCATAGAAAATAATTAATTTTTCATCCCTTCAACTTCCTGTTTTAGTTAGCAAAATGAACAGCCAGTTTGTGTTGTTTGTAATCAGTATCATTATATTCATTTTGTGACAGATTCTAATGCTTTTGTTGTGGGTATAGAATGAAAGAACATTCTGAACAGATTTAGTTCTAATATTGCATCTTTATGTGAAGGTAATGACAGTTACAAAGTAAGGTGTGGGGGTTGTTCTTCTGACAAAGGCCATAAAAAACTCTTTGGAGACTTATTTGTGTCTTGTTCTCTTTATTATTCTTTTATGTTTTGCTTGTATTACATAGCCTACAGTCAATTCATAAAGTACAGTAAAAAATCCTGTTTTATACACACACAAATTGGCATGGCTGCATAAAATAGTTGCTGCAGATACTTTATGTCTAGAATTCTGAATTCCCATTGTATTTCCGTCAGGTTTTTTTCTTTTTATTTCTTGGCCTTCTCAGCTCTGCTCATAATTTTTCAAGTGTAAGGCATGTGAAAAAAATGCCCTCATTCAGCAAAACACTTCAGGATGTAGGTGCCTTTCGTCATATGAATTGGTCCCTTGAAGTCCTTTGCACTTACATGATGAACTATCTTACTGAGTTTTGTGTTGGTGCTATGGAGAACAGAATCCTCTGTGCACCAGCAACAGTCTTGAGCACGTGCTTAATCTAAGCCAAGGGTAGTGCTACTCTATTGCCTAAAACCAAGCACATACTGAGAGAGCCCAGAGGAACCAGCGACTGATGCTACAGCTACATCGCTGCAATGAAAGTGTCTTCCCGTGTCTGGGCATGCCTCAGTGGGATCTTAATGGGCTGGGGAAAAGCCAGCCACATCCTCCCATCTCATACACCCCAGGTGTTTTCTGACTGATTAGAGGGCAAGAAACCTATCTCACATAAGAGGATAAAGGTAGACACAGCACAGAGTACTAGTCATGTTGCTGTCAGACTATTTGTAAGTGTTAGAACCAAAAACAGAGTGTGACACATGGCATCAGAGGCATGAGATTACACAGGGATTCACAGGGATTGGCTACAAAATGCATGAGAATGAGGGGATCCCCATATGCAAGAACATTCAAGGCCTCATTTTCTAAAATGCCCATGTGTAGCCCTGCGTCAGGGTTCCTTGCAGAATCACCGCTATATATTTGTGCTTGTGCCTTTAGATCTGAGAAAGCAGTGCACTGTAAATAGATGTGTGATTATGTGGTCACATTTTTAAAAATCATTTCAAAATAAATCAAAATAAATCGTCTGAAGATTTGATAATGTACCATTCATGTCCATGAAAGTGTCTTCACTCGGAAAAGCTATTGCACAATTTATCCTTTAAAGTACCATGTACAAAGTCTACTCTTTTAGATCAATTGCCTCAGTTTTGAGCTCTTCCTTTTAAGTAGAGGAACGGACTGTATAAACCATGCCATGGTGTTCAAGTGTATACAAGTCTTTAACTTTATTCTGTGGTTCACTGGTTCTCTTTCTTTCTCAAGAGCACATGGGCATGCTATAAAAGAGAGACTACGCACAGCTTCGTGGAGCTTGTTTTGAAAGAAAACATCAACCTCTTGAACTGATAGGTTTTGTAAGAACAAATGTGGATTTTCCAACACCTTCCAACTTACAACTGTTCTTCCATACTGCCAACCTTGTCTACCTCCTCTAGCAGAGAAAATCTATTAGAGCCCAAAATACAAGCATTTCCACCAGGTTTCTGAACAGCAGTTCCTCCATGTAATTGCTGTTGCCGTAACAACTTTAAAAATGTGACACATGACAACACTTAGCCAACAATCAAGCTATATTTAAAATTTGAGAGGACAAGAATAATGAAATGTATGATAAACACCTTGTGTTGGTCCATGTGTATAAATCAGAAGCAAAACCTGGTAGATCTGTTCCATCTCCAACTGCTGCTATGTTGTAACTAGGGGATTAAAATAAAGTGAAATTAGCACATCTCTGACACAGACCCTTTTTGACAGAGCCTGGAAAGGACCACACTGTGGACTCCACTCTGCTTGCCTCTGCCTTGGCATTAAACTCAGGAGATCAAATTAATTCAGATGTGTTATCATTAATATAGAAATAGTGAACAAGTTTATATGAAGAGACCCCATAGGTCTAAAACAAGTTATGCTTGTTTTCTCACCTTCTGATTGAAATTCCTAATAATAAATTCCTACTTCTTAAAGGTTTCAGTAAAAACACACAAAAATAAAAAATAGGATCCTGAAATTTCTGGTGAGTTAAGGAAAGGTGAAGAGATGCCACCACACTGCCATTTTGAGAGTAAGGGGAGGGGGCCAGACAAACAGCAGATCTTTAGTAGATAAATGTACTTGAAATTGGCTCTGCAGAAGAATAGGGAATACAGCACATCATGCAAATTGTCACCAAGAACCACATTCATAGGCCTATCGGTTTCTATTTTATACTGTAAGATTAAAATGCTGGTTTAGGCAGACATCAGATTCAGGCTCTTACAGAGAATGCACTCTTCTGAGAAAGAAGTCTGACTTAGATTTCCTTCCACATAAAGTTGCATAAAATGGAATTAAATCTGCTGAGAAATGTAGAAGTGTAATCTTTCATAACAGGTAAACCTTTGTCTGCAGCATTACAACTAAATCCTCCAAACAGCAGATGATGGAATGGACTGCAGTTTCTTTCTGTGACATGACACACATATTTACCTTTTTTTCATAAGTCCTTCTCAAAACCTCTTGGATGATCTGATATGAAAAAGTAATGTATACCAAAGCAACGCATTGAGGAAAGCTTCTCTCCAGCATGGGTAATCTGCACACAGGCTGGGAAGCATCTTGATTAACTTCAGAGGACAGCTTTCAAAGGAAAGGCACTGTAGGTTACTGGAAAAATAAGTTTAAAAGTGTTTCAGGTCCTTTTCGTTTAAATAAAGTGTGTCTTTCCTCTTTAGGAACAGAAAAGTTTGAAGACCTCTCTATCTCTGTGGAAACCATCTTCACTCTCCTTTCAAAATATAGTGTTAAAAGCTGTCACACAGCAGGAAGAAAAGTGCTTTACAAAGTAAGAAACTGTTTCTCCCTCATCTGGCCTGGGGTAAAAAGAAATGTCAATATACATGTAACTGCCAGCTGAACCTTGAAAGGCTGGGAGCTCTGGTTTGGCAGCAGAATTAGTCTAGTTCAAAGAGGCAAATATGTTGTGGTCTTACTGCTTTAGGCAGACCTATTTATCAAGGTTAGTGATAGGATCACACAGAGAAACTGGGCAAGCATTCAAGAATCAGAAAGACATTAACCATATCATCTAGTGTGAAACAGTGCCTTCTGAGGAGCAGGAGATAGGGATCAGTTGTCCTCACTAAATCTTCTGAGACCCCTCTTGTTCCCGACTGACCACTAAATACTTTACCAGCTCTGTTCACAAATAGTATTACTTACTCTTTTTAAATCATCTGTGAGAACAATAGGTGTTACTGTTGGGGTTTGGGGTTTTATCCTACTGATGTTACAGCAACATTCTGAAATAAAACACTTGACATTTCTGCTTGGTCTGGGAGCAAAACCAGAGAGCAACCCAAAACCTAGGATCTGAGCCAACCCTGAGTATGAGACTTCATCTGCATCAAGGTTGGAGCAAAGTCATCATATGCATGAAGGATGGGGGCTGAAGGTAAACCTTAGACTCGTGTTTTGGATGCCAAAGTTCAAAAGTGTTCCCTTAAGAGCTTTCAGCTCTCTTCTCAAAAGGAAAAAGGACTAAGGGTGTAAACATTCTGAAATCTCAGGCAAGCCGAAAGCTGGTAATACCCTTTGACAATTTGAAATTACACCTCCTGCATCAAGGAGACACCAGAAAGCCAAGCCACGTGCCAGTTCCTCCATTCCAGCCTGGAACCCCAGACCCTGCCAGGGGCTCATACTCATGCCACCCTTTCTCTTTTGCCAAGGGTGGCCCAGCCAGGCCAGCAGATTTGTCCTATACAGGACAAAGCCACAGTGACAATTCAGATGTGTGGTTTGTGGTTGTTCTTCCTTCCAGTCAAAATACTTAAACCCATCTTCAGTGGATTTCAGTCCCAGATAAAGAATGAATAAACAGCCTGAAATTTTGTCTTACACCAAATGTTAAAGCAGAGAGTTTTTCTGTCACTGCTTTAGCTATGTCACCACTGTTGATGCTTATTACAGTGCTATTTTTATATGGTTGTAGGCAAGGCATGTATTTCAACTGGATGAATTCTCTTGATAGTCTAAAATTTTATACTCTCTTCCTTCACCCAGTATTCAGTACACAACACAAATCAGCCACCCAAGTAATTGCAGCCAGACTTTATTTCTTACACAAAGTGTCATGACTAAAGAACAACATTGCCATACATTTGATATTCACTCACTGCTTTGTTATTGACAATTTACCTCACAGATTATTTGGGACTGTAGCAAATGATACCAACATCCACTTCTGTGTTTATGTAAGTGAAATTGCTCAGGGACTAAGATGAGGCTTTTCAATGGCTGAAATGCTTAAGGAATTGAAAATGACAGAGGAGATATAAAAATATATTGTTTGTCCTTGAGATAGACAAGATGTCCAAGTGACTGACTCGATATATGTCTTTCCTGTCTCTCACCTTCCTAAAGTAAGATTTAAGTGGGATTGACATCAATATAAATCTGACCCTGTTTCTCAGGTCTTACGGTGACACATTCCGTGCCTTAACTTATGTCTCCTCTGGTGGAGGAGAGGTTTAGCGTCTTTGCCAGGAATTCAGGATTCCAACATTACGGGATTTAGAGGATGTGTGTCGAGAATGAATGTGATGCTCAGGTGATTCTGTCTATGACTCTGCATAGAAGACACCCTATTTACAGCCCAGTGGTTGTAGATGTGGAATTATTCTCCTCAGACAAAGATGGGAATGTAGGAAACATGTCTAGACCAAGTGACGTGAGCAAGGGCTTTCTCCTGTCATATTTTACATGAACACTTGATATGCAGCTATTATCTGAGAAGGATACTCCAAGGCATTGGAGTGCCTTCTCCTTGGGTCTTCAGGGGGTTTGTGCATGAACTGAACCCCTCATCACACTGCACTGATAGCTTCAAGTGTAGAAATGTCTTGAAGAAAAATTTGAGCTCCCTAAGAGAACTACCAATGACACGTCAGTGCCCTGATGGTATGTAGTTGCAGAGCTGGAGCTCTGAAGGTATTGACACTTTTGTCAGCTGTCAGGTGGGAATTTTGTGTGTAGTTGTTTTGCAGCTGAATTGTCTGTTACGGTTTCCTCATAACAAATCTTCCAGACCAACAGTTTCTCCTTTTTTTTATGGGAAGGACTCAGGAAATGGCTGTACCCACAATTCTCCACCTTTTATTATTTCCCATGTTGTCACCCAAAGTAATGATGAAAAAGGCAGCTACAATTTATGGTATGCCGAAGGCCGATCTGTGGGAAGCTAATTGTTTTTCCTCAGCCACTTCCATATTTATTTTCTTTTTCATCATCTCTGTAACTGCATTTGAACCAGAGGCCATGGCAATGATGGCAACCACCCACACTGACAGCACATGCTTTTATTTTTCTTGGCAAGAATTATTTATTCAACTTGTCAAGTTGCTGATGACATTGAAAGAGCATCTGTTTCACACTGTCTGCATCATTTAATGCAGAAAGACACAGTTCTCTGGCCCATTTTATTGATTCTTGTGACATTTCCCTCTATTAAAGTTTTCTGTTCTTGGCATCTTATATTTTTCTTGGCCTTGGCTTGTTAACTGTATCCTCGTTCATTTTATTACCTTATTTGCTGCTGCTAAGTAACAATTTCATACCAGTCTCCAAATCCTTCCATTGTTCCTTGTGCTGCCTTGGAGCTCTGCAATCTACACATACTCCCCAGAGCAATTCTTTACTTGATCTGCAATAAGTCTCTGATAAAATACAGAATCACTTGGAAAATACTGTGAGACTACTGTGCAGTAGGTAAAAAGACTCACAACAGGAGATAGTGAGCCAGCTGTACCTGGTGTTGCTCTGCTGAAAAGTGTGACTCGGGAACAGCACTGTAATGACCACCTTGTGTTCCAGAGGTTCCCAGGAGAACGAGATTATGGTTTAGACACTGAAGTCCTCTTGTCACAGAGGCTGTTCAGTTCAGATGACAGTGCTGCATAACTTGATGCCCTCCTCAATTTAAATCTTTTGGGATCTATATTTCTAATCTTCTCTCTATCTTACCTGAAAGACAGTTTCAGAAAACTGTAGGCAATTGGGCTCCATGGTGGGCCACATCAGTGGTGGCTCCTCTTTGTTCTGGTATTTTTCCCAATGAGTTCACCTTCTTCGAGGAGAGAGCCTGCTTCAAATCCTTCCCAAAGGAAGAAAGAGTGTGAAGAAAAATCTCTTCCTTTCCAGAAAAGTTTCTCAGCACTGCTGTTGCAGAAGGGCATTGTTCCTCTAGTGAATTGTTTCCCTCTGGAATAAGTACATTGAAACATTTAAACAGGTGAGTGAATGAATCCAGGTGCTCAAGGTGCTCACTGTGAAGATGGTGAGGAAGTATTCCAGGGCTTGGTGTGTAATATAAGAAAAACAGCAACCTGACTGCAATGCATTTCCTGGAACATTTCACTGAAAAAAAAATGGCCATGTTACTGAATTTGATGTATTTCATTGAGTACCACCTTCTGGACCAGAAGTCTTGTATTTCAGTTGTCTCCAGCACACTTTGGAGTACTTGCAATGTTTGTAGTTCCTGGGTTTGGAATCGTTACTCACGTTGTCTGATGTAACCTCTAAGGCAGAAACACATTTCCTGAATTCCTGCTGGATCCATTGCATGACTGGATAATCCCACTGGGTTAGCAAGTTTGCTTGTACTGACACACAGAATTGTTTGCAAATATAAAGACACTGCAGATGAAATTCTGTGTTTAGACCCAAACTCAGTTATCCCAGACATATAGATGCCAATTTGTCTTTCAAACCATAATTTGAAAGATTTGGTTTTGTGTTTTAAACTAATCCCTTTCCCTCCTAATGGGACCATATGCCTTAGACTGCCTCAAGATAAATGCGTTTTTATTCTTTGGAAATTTGCTAGCAGATTAAAAATATATTTTTTTAGAAATATTAAACAACAGATGACTAAAGATTAAAAATTCTTGGTGAGCTGCATTGTTCTTCAGGAGCAATGTTATGTAACGACTTGACCTCAGTTCTGGTTTATGTCCGTCCCTTGTAAGGTTCAGTGTGGTATTCAGTTTGTGCCTAGAGCTTTTGATACGGAAGCTTAATCTACCACACTGTAAATCACATACATATGTGATTCTTGGTAAATTAATGAAATTTTTGCTTGATTGAAAATAATTGGAGTGTCCTTGGACTTGCTAAAGAGACTAGCCCTATTAAATATCAGTCAGAAGTGAGGTATACCACTCATTAGTCAATATAATTTAGCAGATCTTTGTGATTAAAGTTTAACAGTCTCCTGAGCAAATTCCACCATGAGGAGTGACTCTATTCCAACCCCCTTAGGACATGTCTATGCAGGAAGAAGCAAACTTAACCAAACTCCCTCTGCTAACACTCTGAAATGGCCAGATATAATCTACCATGGGTCCAAAAGCAGCATTACAGTGGCACTGTGCCCAAGATAGTAAATCCTGCTGACAAGATTAGGGCCAGACACAGACGTAGGCTGGCGCTGTGCCAGCACTTTCCTCTCATGGGCCCACAGCTCTCTTCTCTCCAGGGTGTTTCCTTTTTGCTCCCACATTTTGGTCATCATGGGTGCCGTGGGCTGCACACGGCTCAAACAATTTAGCAAGGAGCATGGTCTCATTCCCTGGACTCTGGCTCATACTGCATCCAGGCTGGTCTGCAGCTGTATCTGCAAGATCGAATTTCCTGCATGTACACAGTGCCACATCACACCCTGCCCTGTGTGTGGACGTTCTCTGTAAAGCCACATGGTCCGTTCAGGCTGCCCATTCATGTCTCATACTGGCCTGGCTGCACAGCACACAGGCAGCCCTCCCTCCATCCCTCCCAGATGGCAGGTCCTTCACTGCCTGGAAGAATCCTACACCAGGTTGTCTCCACTGATGGACAATGTACACAGCCCATCTCCAAGACCAAATCTCCCCACTGCCCAAAATATTAACCAAGGTCCGTTGCCACTGGAGAGCAGGAGCCAAGTGGAGTAGACATTACATGGCCTTTTTGTCTCTATATAGCACAAAGACAATTCATTGTTGGGGTGTCCTGGCAGA
>VZTI01002962.1:3226-21949 GCA_013397865.1 Struthidea cinerea | reverse complement strand
GTAGCTTTCCTGCATTCCTCATTTGCATTGTCTCGTGCCATTTGCCAAATTAAAGTTTCTTTTACATTTACATCTACTATTTGTTTTTCTATCGCATCCTGAAGGCGGTCTAAAAAGGCTATGAAACTCTCATTACGGCTCTGTTTGATAGTTGTGTAACTTTTTCCAGGAGCTGACATACTCACTACCTTAAATAGAGCCTGCAAAGCATGGTCACGGGACTGCACTAGGATCAAAGGTTGCAGGTGAGCCTGCAGCTGAGGCTCGTCCATGGGGTGCAATTCCATTAATTGGGGTAAACCTGCACCGAACCAAGGATCAACTACTGGCAATCACATATTATTTAAAGCAGTGTCCTCACAAGAAGCCCTCCACTTCTCAAACACCATATACTGAACCGGCGTACAAAGCAATCTAGCAATCTGCTTTAAATCAAAAGGAGTTAACTCTTCACTTGTTATAAATTTCAGCATTTTTTTCACAGCAGGGGACCCCAAACCGTAATCAGTAGCAAGATGGTGTAGCTCGGATAGTACCTGCCAGTTAAATGGAACATGCTGATCAGGCACCTGGCCTCTGCCTCTAACAACCGGGAAAGCAGAGATTACAGGGTCTTGTGGCTCCTTTGAATCTGGTAATTGCTGAATAACTTTGAGTAGTTCTGCTGCTTCATAATCTTTATCAGATAAAGCTTCGAGTTGGAAGAGAATCTCTCTCCAAAAAGCTGCAGGGTCCCATGTGCCCCGAGTTACAGATACGGGTTGCAAAGTTAAAGTACCTCTATAAAGCAAACTATCATTTTGAATCCCTGGCACGGATTCTTTTGCACCTTGTACAAAAGGATTAGTAGCAGCAGACAGTGGGGGTGCGGCAGCAGGCACCGGGGGTGCTGAGAGTACGATTTCATTCCCACCCTTTCCATCACTGTCACTCCATCCGGTGAGTGGTAAAGGTAAATCAAAGGGATTTGTAGGGACAGGGGTGGGAGAAGAGGAACGAGAAGCAGGATTTGAAAAGGGAGGAAGCAAAGCCCTCTGCAGCTTGGGTATTGGAAACAATACAGATTTTTCCTAGCCAGCCTGTGCCCCACCAACCCCTTCCGCTGCAATGTTCCCAGTCCCACCAGCATTATCTCTGTTCTCTCTGCTGTGCCAGCTGCTGCAGCATCTTGTTCTTTTGGCAGTTCTTTCAAAGTGTCTAAAACTAACGTCCATGTCGTCATAAATTCTTTAACAGTATCATCTCCATGAGAAGCAAGGTCGAAAATATGCCATCCTACTGTTTCCCATGTCTGTATGCTAAAAGTGTTGGCACATGTAGTCTCAATCCCTTGATTTATGCACCAAAGTAACAGTCTTTGCAATATCAACTCATCATAATTTGTGCCACATCATTTTAACATGGACATCCATATACTGACTATTGATTTTTCCTCTTGGGATGTATTTGCTCCCATTCTGTTACAACAGGCTCACCTCTAAAAGGTTGCAGTCGATCTGGATCTTAGTAGCTCTCCTCACTACTTTCTTCCCGTTGTGTCCGTCTCCCCTGATCTCCGCTCAGGCTGCCTGCTCTCCAAGCAGGCTCTTTGGAAAACGTTATGGGATCACCAGATGTGGCTTTGTTGAGACGGACATAACAGCACATACTTGTTGTAATCCAAAGTCGTAAGATTTTTTATTTTTTCTACTGCTGTTCTTATACCTCTTCACAATTGCTGTGGCCTATTAAGATTGGCTGCTTAGCAAACAATGACAAGGCTGTCTAACAAACAATGACCATTCAAGCAGTAAAACAATTAGCTATACAAGCAAAGGTATAGTTGCTACATATTACCCGCATGTTGTATAGTTGCTACATATTACCCACATGTTCTTCCTTGTACACTCTTAACATCCCATAACAAGAACATCCACTCCTTGTGTCCAGAACATCTTCTCTCATTGATTATCTTCTTGGCCTTCTCTGTGGGTTTCACTGAAGCTGCAAAATTTCACTGTAAAATTCTCACGGGTAAATTCTGACCAATTTCAGGTCTGACTCTGTGAGGCCCCCAGACCAGCTGTCAGCCTCATCATTTGTCTACATATACTTACAGATGAAGACTCTCTCCATCACCATTTTCCTAGAAGTGTATTAAAGAGATCATTTGAGAATGCCCATAATGAAACGTGTAAGAAAGGTTTGGGTTGTTTTCTGTGCATTAGCGTAAAAAATCCTTCAGGGAAGAAGCTGAGGACCTGTATCAATATGTCAGTTTTCATGTCTCAGGGATGTAGTCAGAAATGCTCAATGCCATTAAGTCTGAGAATAGAGCACTGTAATTAGTTTTTACTGTTAACCCAGTGATAAGCAGGATCCACTCAAAAGAGACTTCCAGAGAAGAACCTTCTGGCTTCAGACCTCTCTCTTTGAAGAATATGTTGTACCAAACAAGTCTGGAAATCTCAGACAGCAATTATTTGATACAAGCATCTTACAGTGTTTCAGTGACACAGTACTCAAGGTCTCTGATACCAGGGAATAGAATGGTTGGCTACATTTTCCTGGTATTTCCCACATATAATATATACAAACATCAAATCTATCTATATCAGATCTGTGATATTTTGTAATATATTTTGTAATATAACATAGAAGATTAACATATATACCTTTCTGATAATATTGTGATTATGAAAGGACTTATTAAGTAAGGAGATCAAACTACATTATGCATTTTTCAGAAGCAACATGGATATTTAATCCCCTGCTGGGGCTGAACTAAGAAAAAGAAACACAGTAGAAGCTTTGTTTAGACTAGAGTGTGCAAAGTTTCTTTGAGAAAAATTATCATTGTAACCCTTAAGAGGTATAAAATCCATACTGATGTCCTAGAATTTTTCAGCCTTTGTTCTTCTTACTCAGGCATTTTAGTTAATGATTTTGTTTCCTGTATGTTTCTGAAAATAATCTCTCAAGTAGCAACATTAGCATACTCATCATGGTTCAAAAAGGCAGCTGTCAGTCTTCAAACATAACACCCTTCCTAGTGATGAATGTCCTCACTGAAAAGTACTATGACCTGTCAAAATAGAAAAAGAAGTTTCTGTTCTTTCAGAAAGGTCTTCTTGGTATCCAGTCTGTAGCTTTGGAAGACTGCAATAGTTGACTACAAAGCAGAGACATTTAAATTAATGACATTTAGTACAGAAATACTTTAACACCTACTACACAATGGTCCTCTTTCAGTTTATGGTTGTTGATTTTTTGACGGGATACCCTTCCTTCTCGGACCAGGGTAGAAGAGAGCAGAGGAGGCTGCTGTTCTGCAAAGTTCTTTATTTCATAGTATCTCAGCTTGTCCAAAGGTTTTAATTCAACTCCTGTGCTTTGGCTTTCATCTGGGCCTAAGTCCAGAGAAGCTTTCAGTCCAACATATGGTGAATACAGTTCTAGTGAATACACTTCAGAGGCAGACATCTCAGAGGATGGCTATTAGTACAACACAGACTCTGTGGGGCTGTATGGGGCTCAACAGTTCTCCAATAAAATTACCTCCATACTCACTAGTGAGTGATGTAATCTAAAAGTACCTGGACAGGTATTCTATGCACAATTTCACACCCTCATTTTCAAAACGTTTGTAGAAGTACGAGTCTTGGAGGTTTACTTTGGACCACTTAGAGATATGCTGCCAGTGCAGAATGGCTATGGAGTCTCCAATGCTGCTCTTTCAGGTGCCCAGATGGGGTGGCAAAGCAAGACACTATAAAAATATAAATGCTAGACAATGGGACAGCACTTGGCACCTGTCACTTAAAACTCTTGATGACCCAGCCAGCTCAAGTAAAAAGGATTTCCATCTTGCTGTGGTTACAGGAAAAAGGGTGCCAATATGGGTGTAATCAAACTACATACTCTACTTCCATCTGCATCATGAACTGTTAACAGTAGGTCATTTGCAACAGCTGCCTGGTGCACACTCCACCCCTCAGACTAGAGCTGGGTGTTTGAGATAAGGAAGAAAAGAGGCAACCCTGAGAGGCTGGGTAATGACTCAGCCCTGATAACTCCCTCTGGTGAAGCACAATCACACCCATTCTGAGGGGGTCATCCCTGTTAATGGGCCATCACAAACTGAAGGCGACAAGGACTCCAAAAACATCTATGACTCATAGGATTACATCATTCCATTGTGAAACTCCCTGCCCTGGGGGAGGTACCACATATAATCTTGAATCTGACCACATATAATCTTGAAGTTTGGGGACTTGGGACAACACCACCAGTGAACATCCATAGGAAGACCTGAATTTCCACAGGCGGACCAGACCTTTCCACAGGACCACTGCTTTCAACAAGACCACAATCATCACTCCAAAGGGACTGCAACCACTGCTTAAGCGGACTGTGACCACCACCCTGACCAACAGAGTGTCAGGTTGTGCTCTGTTGGTTTGAGCCACTGTTTCTGTACTATTGCGTTTAATGTAATCATTCTATTAAATTGCAATTCCAACCTGAAATCTTTCTCAGGGTGATTGTGTGTGGGTTCATTTCTCCTGCTGGTTTACCAGCACACACTTCTGAGATCTTCTATACAGACATAAGCCAAAGTAGGGAAAGACCTTGCAGTGTAACTTGACCTAAAATTTCCATCAGTAAACACTTGGCAAGAAAGCAGCTGAAGGATGGACTGGGGCTCTTATTCCAGCCCTTTCATAAGACTCAGGAGAGTTAGATCCAGATAGTGTAACTTAGCTAGAATTGGAGGATGTAGATACATCAAACCACATGTGCAATGGCATTACAACAATGCTTGCTGCATAGCCATTGATTGAATGACTACTGAATCAATGAAAAGGTGTTTCTAAACACTGAGAAAGACAAAAATATAAAAATCGCTAGGTTGGTAAGAGATGATTTGTGAGAACTTTGTTCATGAAAACCTCTCTGTCAAATGTATACTGAGCAGTAATGTGAAAATGGAATTATTGCAAAATGCCACTAATTACTGTGCAAATTGTGCTTCCGCTGGCATGAAGGTGCCGCTGATTTACATATAATACAGTTGGAAATGAAGCAATGTGACACACAAGACTTCAGAAACATCAGATAATCCTGCTACAAATTCTACTGGCACCAACAAATAAATGCTGCCACTTATAGATCAAAGGCAGCACTGCAACCATTATGTGTTCACTGTAAAACACTAAAAATACTTGGTTTTCTTTTTAATGGGATCAGAACTGGGAACTCCAAGATAGCAAGGCAATAATTTCTCAAATAAACTAAGGGAACATGCTTTCCAGTTTGTCATGGGAAGATGCATATATTTTCAATTAGACTGCTAGGATTTTGTGGAACAAGAAATTGTGACATGAAAGGATAGAAGTCTTCAGGGATTGGATACTCTGAGCAAACAATACGTACATCATCTCATATTGTTATGTAAACAGCTTTACCATAATAACAGCTTCATCCTGCACTGAAACACTGTGATGAAATCACAAGTTTTTGTACAGAAATGTCCTGTTTGAAATATGCTGATATTTTTATACAAAACACTGGGTATTCCAAATCATGCTTTAGGAAAGTATCCTTGAATGCTGTAACACTGATGCCATGTCAAGAATAAAAACACATCAAATTTACCTCTTAAAATACCAGAAAAAGTCCATGGTAGATGCATAAGTTACTCTACGATTTCTAAGTTAATTTCAAAAAATCATTAATGGCTGGGGTTGGAAGCAACATTAATGATAATGTGTTTCTAAAACTCATTCCACTAGACCAGGTTGCTCAGAGCAACGAAGTGTTTCCAGGGTCATAAACAAAATAGATTAATGGTAATGTGATCCTGGATTCCATGTGTTGTAACCACTGAGCCAGCTGGTCAACCAGAAAACCCCAAAGTGGCAGAGACCAGCTGGTGGAAAAACTCAGGCATTTGAAAATACCTTCTTTACCTGTAGAGAAAAAGCCTCTCCCACAATTCCTTGTGAATGGAGTGTAACCTTACCCCCCCAGACTCTGGCTGATGGAAGCCTATACCTGTGCAGCTGCGTACCTGGCCTGGTCTCCTGCTCCGCCCCTTCCCTATGCTCATTGGTTCCCCTTCCTAATCCCGCCTTTGTACCGCCCCTAAACCCTCAGATTATTGGTAGTGGAACACTATGTAAAGCACCAGGGTCCTCCTCTCCCTCCCTCTCTCTGGCTGCATCTCCTCTCTACGGATGTAATAAACCTAGCTATAGAGTTTTGCCACATGGAGAGCCTTCCTGACTCCTTGTCTCTGGTAATATTGAGCTATCCAGCTGAGGGTGTGGGGTGAGAGGGTTACCAGCGCCAACAGCAGCACAGGGCTGAAAGGGGAATCTGCCAGCAGCTAGACTGCACCCAAATTATCCCTCTCCAGAGATAATTTGGGGTACAAAGCAGCTCTCTCCAGTCGCCCCAATAACCCACCACTGAACCCTCATAACCTATTAAGCCAAGGATAGTTTTAATATCCTTGGACACAGAAATTTGAGCTGCAATGTGTTATTTTGGCACTGGATAGTAGATGATATTTGTTTGTTTATAATTGATAGCAAACAAGTGTTAGTGTTGGCCTATATACTGAGACTACAGAGAGCACTAATGCTGCTTCTAGCAGTAGTAAAGAAGGATAGAGAACTGTGAATACAAAATAAATTTAAAAGTTACTTCTAGATTTTGCCAGTGTTTAATCTTCCTAAATTTCCTAAGTAAATGACCCAGGTGTCCCAGCTGCTAAATATTCACAGTGTCATGATGTATCAACAGGGACAAAAGCAGCAAGGATGGAGGAAGAACAGTGCTTGTGGTCCTTTGAGAAGGAAGGACAATAATGGCAAGCATAATCAAACCCTTCTGACTGCCACCACCATCATTGCTGCTGATGACAAAAGAGCTAGTGTTTAGGCAATGGTGTAAGGTAGGAGCCCATCAAAAAATTAGGGAACACAGTCATTTTCAGCTGGAGGATCTCAACAGCTGGAGAGGATCCCAACAGCAGTTTAAGGACACATGCTTTTTCCTCAAGAATAAACTGAAAAGAATTTTGAAGACTAA
Organism: Struthidea cinerea; assembly: GCA_013397865.1. Lineage (NCBI taxonomy): Eukaryota > Metazoa > Chordata > Aves > Passeriformes > Corcoracidae > Struthidea > Struthidea cinerea. The sequence goes on along the minus strand of VZTI01002962.1, from coordinate 14,872 downwards.
AATTTATTCCTCCTGGATTATCTGGAATACCCCCTACTTTGACAATGAGTCTTCAAAGTTCCATGTTCCGGGGATAAATTTTAATACAATGATGGCATGTACCACAGTTTTGTATTTAGGAATGTTATTCCTTACAGTTTCTCCTGAATTTTACTTATTTTTTAACATGCACACAACTGTACACAGAGGAAGGATGACCAGTAGCACTTCTGCCCTGTCTTTCCACATACAAGAAGCAACCCTGTGTTTTCATTTCATATAAACCTATTTTGATTTGTGGATAAAGAACAGCAGCTTCAATAAAAGCAGCCTCTAACACCATAAAAACAATTTATACAGTGTTACTATTGAAGAGGAAAATAATTTTTTCCTTTTTTTTTGTTTTACAGATTTTGAAGGGTGTTTTGTTCATTCGTGTTTGTTGGGGTTTTGGGAGTTCACCTTCTGGGGAATTTTTTTCTCCCATGCATGTTACCACAGCAACAAATTGCTGGGTCCTCGGGAGAAACAAAAGAACTGGCCACAGTGGGAGGGGTCCGGGGAGCCACCCTCTTTCACCTGGGCTGGCTGGCAGTTAGTGCGCTCGGCGGTCGTTCGGAGGGAGAGAGGCGGCCATCCGTCCTGCTGCGGTAGGTTTCCCAGCTGCCTTTCTTCTACCGGAGAAAACCTGGGATTCCCAAACCCGCCTTTCCCTGCCCTGTCTGGAGCCGGGCTGCAGCCGCGGAGCCTTCGCTACATGGTAGCTCCGCACGCCCTGCCTGCCGAGACTCCCGGGGTTCCTGCTGCACTCCAGAGTTTGATACATCTCGTCTGCCACCCGGGATCTGCTCATCTCTGCTGCTCCAGCCTGCTGTTCCCGAGGTTCTGGCCGGGCACCGGGATCAGCTGCCCAGGGGGGTTTGTGAAGCCTTTGTTCCATCCCTGCCCGGCTCGGCTGAGCTGCCATTGCCACGTGCTCTCCGTGCCACGTGCTCCGGAGCGACCCCTGCAGCCGCGGGGGAACCATCGCACCTGTCCCGCTCACCGGGAGCCGCCAGCGCCCCTGCCGGCTGTGAGCGGAACTGCACCCACGGGGAAAGGGCCCGACAGCCGAGAGAGGCTGGCACTGGGTTTGTGGTTCTGTTTGCTGTTACTGCCACAGTTATTGTTGTTTGTTTGCCTTGTTATACATATATATATATTAGTAAAGAACTGTTATTCCTAACCCCTCATATCTTTGCCTGAAAGTCCCTTAATTTAAAAATTATAATAATTTGGAGGGAAGGGGCTTACATTTTCCATTTCAGGGAGGCTCCTGCCTTCCTTCACAGACACCTGTCTTTTAAACCAAGACAGTGTTCAAGCAGCACCATAATAGAGATGTGACTGTGATTAACAATATCAATACTCCTGACTCCAACGACTCCAAATGACAGCACCGGGATGGACTAGTGGGGATGAAAGAAGGAAAGTGTAAATTAAATTTTGAAACAAAACTAAAAGTAAATCTACAAAACCAAGAACAAACAAACAAACAAACAAAAATTTACATGAAAGGGGATTTGGTTGAAATCTGCTACACTTTGGTGTCCAGTGCCATTTCAGATGCTGCAGGCTATCCTAACCCAGCAGGTAGAAATTGGTGGTAGGTGCTAGGGAAGCCTACTTCATTCTTCATGTCTCTGGATGGGACAGCAGGGCTTCTGAGATCTCTTCAAGAGGGGGCAGGGAAAAAATCTGATGCTGTAGAGCAACTCTGTAAGGAAATCTGTGTCATTTGGGGACTCTGGGAATAATTACTGCAGTCCACGGTGTCATAAAAATGCTCCTGGAAAAAGTCTCAGGCACAGCTAAACTGAGATCATTGTATCTAAAGAAACTGGTTTTAGCATACTTAATTACCAGAACACTTGTATCAGCAGTTATAAGAAGCACAGAATCATCACATGATAGCAGAAATCACACTTTGATTTGAATTAGGTTTGTATCAGGCTTATAGTTTTGTTATACAGAACTTAAATTCCATTAAGTTGTGCTTTATTCACAGTATCAGTAAAAAAATTCCATAATAATACCACTGCAAAACACAGCTTTTTTAAATCCTTCATGTGACAGACCCCTACATGCAAGACACTGACTAGATTTTTCACATTTTTTCTTTTGGAAATATAATAAAAAGTGTGGAAAACATTAGAATTTTAATAAAATGAGAAAACATGAGGAGAAATTTTTTGAATACATGTGAATAGGCTACAACACATTTGCTAACATCACTGTCATCTAACTTGTTTCTGCTGATTTTTCAATAACACACAACAGCTGATATCTCCTCAGGTCTCTAACAGCTGAGATTTCTGCAGCAAGACCATTTTGGAAAGTCAATTCCCTCTTTGAAAAAAATCTTATTTCACTGTTCTGTGAACTCACTAAATGCTTGGCAGCAAGGGCAGAAGATTAAATACTCCAAAGGCCATAGATTCATCCAACCATGGAATCACATTTAGGTTGCAAAATCCAGATTTTCCAAAACAATAGAAGGAATGCAAAATTTATTAAATTCCAGTGAAGGACAAACTCACTCATATCCCAATAACCTGTACCCTGCATCACAGTTACCTTCCCATAGGAAAAGAAAAAAATCACTAGGTCTTGCTACATGATATAACTTGTGCATCACTGAATGGTGGAGGGTGGTGTCACAGAGGGGCAGATTGTGACACTCCAAAGCCTGGCTCTCCAACAATACTGACCTTTCTGGTGTTCTCTTCTGCTGACCCACCTCAGAAACGATGGGGGCAAAGCCTCTTGTGCTCTGCCCAGCCTCCAGTTTATCTCCATACATAAGAATTGTACGCACTTCTCATTCCTCAGCTTCTGAACTTCAAGAGAGTAAGAGCTTCTCTAAAGGGCCAGACCAAATAACACATAAAAATTACTCCTATTACTTGGTAAAAAGGTACAGTTTTGAAAATACGGTCAGTGAGTTTTTGTAATCCTTACTCCTTTCTTAGATACAAAAGCACCACATAGCATCTTATGATTGGACCCCCCTAGCCTGAGACTAACAGAGATAAGCAACAAACACACACAAAAGAACTCTCATTCATCAGCAGATAAGACACACAGCTGCGAAAATGAGGATGCAAATGATTTTCCTGCTTCTGAATCTCATGCAGCCTTTGTGTCCCCTGGTCTGTATTAAATGAAGGATACTCAGCAGAACAAGCAATGTGATTCTCCCCAGCTACCTCAGCAAACTGTACATTTTTCCCTAAGGCACTGAGCAGAAATGGTGCAATGCATTCCCACGGCTTTCCATTTCTTGCTTGAGGAATGCCTGGTCTGTCTTTTCACTTAGGACTCTTCTCTAAGCATCCACCTCAGTGTTTTCTCACAAGCTCTTCCATCACTGTGGCTGCAGCAGCATTTCCTGGGGGAAGTGGCTCTGCCAACATGGCCCTAGGGCTCCAGGGGTCTTTGGCTGACACTTAGGTGTAAGGGTAAAGGAAAAATGCTTCAGGAGAAGAGGAAGGAAAAAGCAACCTGAGACTGCATTAAGGAAATAGCCATTTATTTTCTTTTCCTTGTGTACAAGGCTTGCTGTGGCTTTTCTAGAGCTCATCATGGCGCTGCCTCTTGCTGGACTGGGAGGCATGTGGGGAACCAGGGGTTCTCCTCTTTCGGCAGCGCTGGGATGTCGCAGGTGAGTGGTCACTGCCCTGGCCAGGAGCAGAGGAACCTGCAGCCACTCTTGTCTCCCCCAGCTCTTCCTGGCACTGCTCCTGCTCTGCAGGGATGGACACAGATGGGGAGTGGCTGGGATGTCCACGGAGGGCAGTCTCTGATGTGCTGGCTTCCTCCTCTGTGCTGAAATTTACAATGCCACTGGACAGGGCCTGCCTGAGGATGGGAGCACCCTCCTGGGAGGCCATGGGGTCAGAGCTGGCAGCAGGGATCTCATCCTCCTCCCTGGCAGTGTGGGAGTGCCACAGCCTCCGAACTTCCTCACTGCACTGGGTCTCAATGATATTGAGGATGCCATGGACCAGTGATGCAGTGTATTGCTGAAGACGGGGCTGCAATCTCTGGACCAAGATTTCCCGGTCTGGACCATAGACACAGAGGGCGAGCACAATGCCGCTCTCTGCACTCTTCACCTGATACCACTCGCCCCCATATATCATCTCCAGTGCCTGGCACAGCCAGGGCCGCACAGGGTCCAGGAGGTTCCGTCGTCTTCGGAAAAGTTCTGCCCAAAGCTCAGGCAGGATGCCACCCACAGCCTCTGGTCCTGCAGCCTGCTGCTCAGCAGGGGCTGTTATTCCTTGTGGAGAGGAAGCAAGGGACTCTGCAGGGCCAGGGCCTCCAGGAGCTTCTGATGCCTGACTGCTGGTGTCTGGCAATGCTCTGGGAGGTGTGATGACACAGTGTAGGTAGTCGTCTCCACCACGGTCAGAAAACTTCACTGTCAAGATGGATCTTCTGCAGAGTGGGCAGGCAGGATTTCTTTCGGCCCAACGCAGGATGCAACCAAGGCAGAATCGGTGGCCACAGGGCATCGCATAAGCAACATCATCTGGTGCATCACAGCAGATGGGGCAGCTCCACTCCTTCCCCGTGGCCATGTGAGCTTGTTCCCACAAGCTGGCCCACGCTCTGACAGCACCTGAATTTACAGAGCAATGGATGTGAGGTCACAGTCACAATCTACCATCAGGATTAGGATTATTCCTGGGATTATTATTAGGATTACTGTCACCTCCACCACCCAGTGATGTTACAATGTGACATCCACCCCTACAGCTCTTGGAAATACACTGCTAGTTGGAGGCTGCTTTCTGCAAGAGTCTCTGCTGCACCCCAGAAAGGAGGACATCACCAAACCATGAGATCTGAGTTAATGGATCCATGGCTGTGGAAAAACAGCAAGGTTAAAATCTGGTCCATCACTGATCATCAGAATTTCAGCACAGGGAGTTCAGGAAGCCAGGAGAAGGTTCAGATAGCACTGTGAGGAATGGCTGGATTTCACAATCCGTGAAGGAGTGTTTCCCAAGAGATGGCCAAAATGCACAGATAACCTGGACAAGAGCCCTAGAGACATGTTGAGAAGGGGAGCCTTGCAAGAGAAGACCATCAGTGTAGCTATATCTGAAACATCATTTAAGTTTGACATTGCCTAAATAATGCTGTCCCAAATCTGGGACCAGATCAATCCATGTTGGAAGCAATAAGGAAAAGGGTCATTGGGGTGGAGTTTATGTCGGTGGAGGCAGGACTGGAGAAAGTGAAGTGCAAGGCATCTGAGGAGGGGAAGAAAAGACAAAGCCTTTGGTGACTGGCATGAAATACCTGTAGTGAGCAGAAGACATGGGTGAGAAGAAGTGGAGCTGCAGTAGCCCCAGACGTGTGCAGAGGTGCAGTGGAACACTGAGACAGACATCCCTTGTGCATCACAGAGCTGTGGAGGCTGGCGTCACAAAGTGACCCTCCAAGGCCTGGATCTCCAACGATGCTGACCTGCCTGGTGTTCTCTGGGGCTCATGACTCCTCTCCAAGCATCACCCCAGTGCTTTATCAGAAGCTCTTCATGATCTGGAGCATTACAGCACTCCTTCCATGTCTTGTTTGTTGTGACAGATTGGAGACAGCTGAGAATGAAGAGCTGCTACCCCTCGCTGGTGTCACACACTGCAGAAGGGTCATGGTCTTTCTCGTGGTCACCGGCTGTCCTGGGGATGGAAAAAATTCAAGGAATGTCCAGACCATCAATAGTGACACCCTCCTGGTTCCCCAAGCCTTAAACTCACTCCAAGGCCAACCCCAGGGAGGTGCTTCCTTGCACAGCTTACCTGCACTGTTACAAGCATTCTGTGGTACATGGCTACCTGAATCAGGGGAAAACACTGATGAGTAAACAGAGGCAATGGCTCCTGAATGGCAACTTCCAATGCACCACCCAGCACCAGGAAGATCACGGATCAGTCATCCAGACCCTGCGTGCACACTTGGCAGGAGTCCAGGAGGCCTCTTGCAAGGCTGGGAACACTCACCTTCATTGTTGTTGGAGATTGAAAATTAAGAGGTTCTCCTTAAGACATTTCTGATCTGGCAGAAGACAGTTTCAGATTTCACTGAAATTAAAGGAAACTTGTTCTCTAATCTGACGTATTTGATGTTTAGGTTGTTCAGAGGTCTTGTTTCAAAAGCAAGGGTTTGATGGCTTTTCCCTCCTCACGTGTGAACTCAGAGCCAAAAAGACTTTTCTCCTTTTTTGCATTACAAAATAGAAAATATTTTTACTAGTGATCTATATATATTCAGATTTTATTGTATAAAATCATTAAAACAACTACAGCTCTCCAAATGCTAAGCATAGATCTAACCCCAGAGAAGCTTTATTAAGACTACAGGACCTAGAGGGAAAATGAAGTATTCTTAGCTCTTTTCTATAATGAAATCAGCTTCTGTTATTACTCAAGTATATAAAACTTTTTGTAAGCATTGTACTTTAGAATACTAGTAACTCTTCTCCAAGTTTTTGTTGATAAATTTTATTGATCCTATCTTATGGTTATATAAATGTATATTTAGCTACATATAATGTGTGGAAACACAGAAAGGTCCTTAAATAATTCTAGTATTCAACTAGATCCAATTAATATTGCTCTGACATTAAAATATACCTTTAGCACTAGACTCATGAGACCAACTGAATGTTCTGTGTTGTTTAAAAAGCTGAGTTGCTGTGCTGTGACCACCCAATGTGTCCATTGCCATGTTACCTGAGATGGCTACATCTTAATTCACTCTCATTACCTGAGCAGCTAGATTTATACCAATAGCAACTGATATAATTTAGCCACTGTCTTCATTGAAATATGCAGTAGTATATATTTCCTATTAATCTCTAAAGCACAGGTCTAATTGAAAAGCCCAGATATGTTAGTACATGTGGCCAGAGGCTTGTGAATTTATTGAAGAAGGTTAGCAGTAGGAATAGCTGCTTGCTAATGCCATGTCCAGGCCTTGACTTCAGACATGGTTTACTGCAACCATTGGCCACTGTTACCATACAGAAACTGAAAATCACACATGGATATTTCCTCACTCACACAAACCTTAGTGCACAGAGCCATGTGAGACCATCTAAGCAAAATAGGGAATTTATTTAACTTGAACAATCCTTCTGAATGCACAGGACTTAGCAAAAATTGAGGTGGATTTTGAAAATAAGGATTTATTTGTCTTCCTCAGGAAAAAAAAAAGGCTGTATATGGATAATTAGTATGTTTACATATTGCTGTATTTCTGTCAGAGTAAAGCATACTGACAATATTCTATAAAATGCACAAATTCTTTATGTTCCTCTTGTTAGCTTGTGTTTACGTATGATGGGATTGCCTTACATAAGGCTCAACATCTGAAGCGTGTATACCTTTCCTTAACATACTAATGCCATTGTGTGGCATGGGAGAGGTAGGATTTATTGAGGAGATGATAATGTGATAGCTGCATATTTTTCCAATATTTATTCTAGCGTCTTTTGTGGCACTCATTTTCATAGTAACGTAAGAGCTCATGCCCTCATTCTTCACTTTTCTGAAGGTATACAAGTGGGAACTGAGATGCATAGTTGAAAAGACTAAAAGATGTCAGAACTGGATTTCTGCACCAGAGATAGTACTAAAATTTAGATCTCTGTAGTCCTAATCCATTGTTTTAATCCAAATTCATCTAGATCTTCAGTGGAGGTCAAAGTAATTAATTAATTATTCACCAAATAAAATAATAAATAATGGTTTTCATTTTTTACTGTTTCCCATTTTTACTGTTTTACCTACACCAGGGAAAATGAAGATACAACATCTGTCATTTGAAATACTTAAGAGTTTTTAATAAAAGTTTTCTCAGAGTCTCAGATCAGGAATTCTTCCTCAGTATGAGGATGTAGAACACGAACTGGATAAACCTAGAAGTGAAGTGTCTGTCTCTGGATTATGTGGAATGTCCTTTTCTAGAATACCTGATTCAGATGGAATCTGAGTGTTATAAGACAAAATGCCCTGAAGTCATGGAAGAATAGGTGCAGTGACAGTAAGTTCAGACCATGTATCTTTTCTCACTATTAGATTTTCTTAAAATTAATCCCTGTGGGGAAAATTCAGAGTGATGTTGCACCAATGAGTGTGAGAGATTTTAGCATCTGCTACCGTTTCTTACAGATGAGACCGACTTCTGAGGAAATTGTGTTCTAGAAACTATGTGTCCTAGAACAAAGAGCACGGTGTAAAACACTCGGTGCGTTGAAGCAGGACTTGAGTTTCTAGAGCACGGCAGCCCTTTTAGTAGGGAAGCCAACACAGAGTCGCTGCCAGGCGCGGGCAGCTGGACAGCGACTGCCTGTTCAGCCACTGCACTTGCTGCCTGCAGCCGCTACAAGCTCCTCCTCTCCTGGCCGGGCAGGGACTGCTTCCAGTGGTTCAGGAGGCTCCTGAGCCGGTCCTCTCTGCCTCTGCTGTCACCGAAATTTTTGATGTAGACCTGATTCTTCCTCAGGGGCTTCCCCCAGGGCTGCCAGCTCCCCGCGGGCTCCCTTGCTCTGGAACTGCCCTGCCGCAAGAGAAGTCCCCGAGACACGAGATATGCCCCTCCGCTGCGGGTCGAGGAGTTCCCGAGCCGCTCCCCTCCGCGAAACAGGAGGAGTCTGACTTAGCTGACAACCTTTTTTTTTGGCATCTAATTTCTGCCAGGTGACGATTGTCCGGGCTGCCCATATCCCTCAGAGAGCTGCTCTCATCGTGTCCTTAAGCTGAGAGACCCTGCATCTAGGTGCTCAGAAGAAGATAATTCTAATTCATTTACTCACTTTGTATTGAAAGTATGCTTATGTATTTGGGTTCGTGTGGCCAGGTTTGGGTAGCGGCAATAGGGGAGGGAGGGAAAGGGTGTGGGGTGTTGCTAAAGGTGTGGCTCTCACTTTTAAAGTACATTTCAGGGACACTTGGTTCCAAAGAAATCTTTGCAAACATGCCACAACTGCACTTTCTGAATATAAATACAGTTGCATGAGTGACTCAGAAGTCCACGTTCTCAGCTTCATAACTCCAGTTTCTTAACCTATCCAGAAATCCAGTGATAACTTTTTAGCATTAGTATCAATAATTATATTATATTCTTATGAGATGACATATTGGGAGTGAAGTGGATGGGAAGAATGGAGCTGTGGAGAAATTAAAAACAAATGTCAAAAACACCAAAGTAAATTCAATATGGGAGAAACAGAGCAGAGAAAACAAGAAACAAGGGATGGAAGCAACAGAACTTTCTCCAGGAATGACTGAAGACACATCAGTGAAGAATGGCGAAAATAACCACATTCCTCCACAAAAGCTAGCTTTGGCTCTTAGGCTTTAGGCAAATCTTGTGCTGACTCCAACAGATGTCCTGCATGGTCTCAAAAGGAATATCCAATTCGAATTGCCCCAAAGGAATTCAGCCCTCACTGCTGAATGAATGGAATGCCCCAAATTTAAGAATAAACAAACATATCTGCTTTATCATATTTCAGTTTTGCTACCATGATTTGTGATTTCTTTGACACTGTACACTTAATATATTTTTGAAGTTGACCATTATTAATTGCAAAAGGCTTTCCTTAGTACTTAAAAATCCAAAGGTCAGGAATTCCGAACTGCTGTTTCTGGTCCTTTTTTGCTTACTTATAGTCTGTGTTTCTGCTGAGGATTCTAAAGTTTATGTCCCCGTATTGCATATTCAATATAAGTGAGTTATAGCTGGATATAATTTAAGCATACTTTGTAATGCTTTGAATGACAAGCACATTTTGAGAATATAAAGCTCCATTTTCAATGAAATAATCTCACTGATACCAGTGAGATCAAATAAAAGTAAAATACTGCTTAGCAAAAGCAAGAAAAGTAATCTGATTTTAACTAGCTTCTGTGTTAGGACAATTAATAGCCAAACACTGCAAAGTCAAGAAGTCCCTGTGATATTAATATATTCAAAAAGTGAGAACTAAAATATAGTATTTAAAACATTAAATTTAGTTCTACTGATAAATTCTCAGCAGCATTAAATATAGCAACTATTAACATCATGTGGGAAAAAATCAATGTGTTTTCACTTCTAAAGCTTTTAATCCTCTCCAGTACCATCAGCTAGGTTAACCTTTTCTTTATTTTAGGCTAGTTAGTATCTGCAGTTAGGCTTAATAATAATGATAATAATGATAATAAAAATCAGGAAATTTATTATGGTAATTCAGTTGTAGTAATTATAACTCAGCTGAAGGGCTGTACTCTTGTGTTCACAATCCCCTTCCTCACGTATTATTCTAAGAAGACACTACCAACATCAAAGTTGAATGGTTTTATGACTGTTTATTTTCTGCAGTAAATTCTACAGACCAAACATCTGTGCTTCACCTACCTTTCCCTTTTTAGATGGCATGTGTGGTGCTTCTTGGTCCTTCTAGGTCCCCTCTAGATATTCTGAGAGATTCTGATTCGTTATAGCCCCCAAACAGAAAAATAAAGAATACTTACAGCAGCCATGGCTGTCATAAAAACATCAGGAGGAATACCTCTGTGGTACTTGTTGATACAAGCAGGCAAATTATGCTCTGTTTCATATTTAGGTGGTAGATATTTATTTACAACTTCAGGCAATTTTTCTGAGAAATTGCTGAACACACTAAAATTCCTAGGCTACTGGAGAGCTTTTATTAGCTCGTAAGTTTTGCTTGGTTACCTTGATACTTGCATAATTCTGAACAAATATCCCTACATGTGACATGTTTAAAACCAGCATAAAGGACAGATCTCAAATATTTACATTTGACTGAGTTGAGCAACTGATTAAAAACTCATACAGCTACTTATAATTCAGACTGTATCTCTAATATCACAGATGCCCATACATAATTGGCCCAACACAGTTCTGTATTTCATGATGAAATTGATGTATTTTAAATCTTTAGACTTTCAGTTTCCCAAAAACCTTTCCATCCTTGTAATTATCTTTCTGAATTTAGTAAAGGATTTTATACTCACTCTTCACTTTATTAGTGTATTCTGTACCATTCTTTGTAGACCTTATTACTCACACAAAAATCACACTGCAGTATTTCTACTTTTTATTAACTTCTTTGGCTACAAGATAATATATTAAAATTGTGTTGTGGGTAAAGAAGTTGTGAAAAATGCTATTGTGAAAAAAGCAACAGAGGACTTGAAACAGTAAATTCTTGGTTCTGTTTATAGCTTGGTGTCAGAGACTGAAAATCATGCCTCAAACATTGATATAAAGTTTTGCTCATTACAAAGAAGCTACAACCAAAGAAGCCTCCCTGAAGACTGGGACTTTGGGCTGAAAGTCAAACTGCTGATTAGATAAAGGGAAATCTATCCTTCAGTCATCTCAGGCTGAGGGAAAGGTATGCATCCACAAAAGACCAAAGCCACCAGCTGCGCTGAGAATCATCCCCGGCTGGGCTTGGGGTGGGGGAGAGCACAGCTCACAGAAGCCAGGCTTACACAGACGCCCCCCAGCCAAGGAGGGAGGAGGAGGTTTTGGATGCATAGTGTAACCTCTGGTCAGAGGCACTGAACACCCATCCTCCGTTACACAAACCAGCCCAGC
>VZTI01002961.1:102553-133976 GCA_013397865.1 Struthidea cinerea | reverse complement strand
AAAGCACGAAAACCAGAGAAGTAGATTTGAAAAATTCTGCCAGTTTTGAATAGCAAAAATCTAGAGTCTGAAGACTGGCCAGCTAATCAATTAGTAATTCTAGCCTATTGTTATAAATTCCATTGTCCAGACCATTCAAAGGAAGCAATAAAAAAAAGTGCACATAAAAGTAAGAAGTGAAAACTCCTTACTTCAAACATCATTCTGCCTTATTAGTCTCTTACAGAGAACTAAAAAAAAAAAGTATTGATGACTACAGTGCATGGACCTGCATTTACAAAAAAAGAAAAAAAGGGAGCAGAGGGACTCTCTAAAAAAAGCCCTTTTTTTACCATTGCCTGAAGCTTCATTATTTTCCATGACAGTTCTACGCTATAAGAAAAGACTGTTTATCTCATACACATCAAAACATTAAAATACAGTCAAATACAAGAAGGAGCCTGCTTCAAATACAGACACACAATTTTAAGTGAAGCCTGGGATATTTACATAAATGTATAAAAGATTTGACACTTAAGTTTTAAACAGTCTTTCAGTCACTATATTTAAACAAAGAATAAATACATACACTAAACACCAGACTGAAGTCACACTCATATCTCATTCCAAAACAGATCAAATTTTGAGTCAGATGTGGTACCATGACAAGTTTTTGTGACACTTCTTGCAGGCACTAAGACTCATGGACTTACCATTTTGTCATTGCAGTGAAAAAAAACAACAATAAAAGCAAAAATATATCAACAGACAAAAAGGTGTGTATGGCCCCACAGGTAACAAGTCTCCTCGCCTTCCTCCCTCAAAAAGTAGTGTCACAATTGATAGAAATGCCAAAATAATACCATGAATATCTGGATTATCTGCATTTTAAACAATATAGTGTTCATATTTAGAATTAGAAGATGTGCAAGTTAGAATTTTTTTTTTTTTTGCGAACCACTATGCATTCAGTAGTCTGGTCTTTTCAGAAGAAGGGTTTTCAAAGACATTCGTTTCTCTAGAACTAGAACTTGATGGACACTGACAACTATTTTTCTTACACTATAAGTTTCTTCTCAGTGCAGGAATATATAACTTTTTGTCATCTCTGTCTCCGTTATCGGCTTCAGTAAAATGATTTACACTAGGTTCTAGTGAACGGAGAGAAAAAGGAGAAAAAGAAATAATAATGAACCAATTGCTTACATCTTTGATCATTTAATTGACTCAGAAATCCTTTAAGCACAGATGTAACTTGAGGCGCATGAATAGTACTATGACTCCAAAGAAAATTGCTCCTGGAAGTGTAGGAGTAGAAGACTTTGTCTAGAATAAAGACTAAAAATCTCAAGCACTAAGCAAACTGTAAGGATTTCACCGATTTTAAGTAAAAATAAGTCTTCATTTTTTTCTCATATACTTTCAATGCACTTTATAAATACTTTTTTTTTAGCTAAAAAAAGTCTACAACTTCTAAGTTTCATTTAGAAAAGTTGCATCGAAGACTGACTAAAATTCCACTAAAACTTATACCAACAAGGACTTAAACATCCAAACAACTGTAAGGAAACAAGACATTAATTTGTTTATAGCCTAATATTAAATATACTTCAGATTAGGAAAAAAAAAACCAAAAAAACCACAAAAACCCGATCAACAACCAAAACCCAAATTCCAAACCCTAAAACATTCCTTCAGTTTGGAGTGGAACTCATGCTCATATAGGGTTGCTGTAGTTAATCTGAAAATGAAAAACCAGACTGGACATGAGTACAAATGGAACAACCTCTCGTTTACTCCACTCTCCTGGCTGTTTGGGTAGAGGTCAAATAAACTTGTGACAGTAACATCTTCATCCAGTAAAATCACCTGAGGAATCATTTAAATGGCCCACACATGAAGGCACGTCAAGAATTTTAATCTGCAGGATATAACATGTTTTAAGCCTTTAGCAAGGCTTAAAGATGGACAACTGCTTACCAAATAAAATGAAGAAAATTTTTCAAATTGAATGAAAATTGCACTGAAATACTCTCCCAAGAATTCATCTGTCAGCCTTTTAGAATGCAACTCATGCTTCAACACAGTCTGAAGAAAGGACAATGCAATCAATAAAAGCCTTCACATGTTAGTGGAATTCAGTAATTCGTAGAATTCTGGCCATTCAGCACTTCACATGTTAAGCATGCACTGACCCAGATCAAGTAATGTGGGCTTTTTAAAATTTAATAATGAAAAAATTATACAGTTACAATATAATCTCCAGGGCTCAAGAAATTGCCCTGCATAGAATTTTATTCCTGTAATTTATTAATTTGTCTAAAATATGTTTTGTATACAACCACTGACTTCATAAAACCACCACTTACATTTATTAGTTTTAGTAGAACATATTCTTTAATGGTGTATCTTAATACAGTTAAACCAACACAATAGTTCAGATTTCATCCTGAGGCTCATTACATTGCTAATCTCAAAGATGAAGGATGGCAGCAGTTAATTCTTACGTTTTATGTTTTGAAGCTCTTTTAATATTTGTCTTCTGGGGAAAAAAAAAAACAAACCAAAACCTCCCAAAAAATGTAAGGTGTTTTAACAATTGCATGTAGTTTCCTATTTCTTTAGAGAGTTATTAAAACCTGAATCAAACCTTGGTCCATTACTATTGAGCCAACCTTATACTTGGTGAATTCTTCACACCTTGCAGAACTGTGCTACACAAAATACTTTTCTCCCAAAGGTGTACTATCAAATTTTAAGTATTTAATAAAACATTCAATTTGGCTAGGGCTTCGTCCTGGCTAAAAGTTTTCAAAAGCTTTGAAACCTTTGACCTAATTGTACTTTGCTACTTTACATATTTGCATGAAAGTCACAAATGTACTTTATAATGACAGCAGTTTTTAGAAAAATAGATGCTCCCTTAACTATGGTCACTGCATATTGCTGTGTAAGATTGTTGCTTACATTCTTCTAAAGCCTCTTAGGCTATCACTTGAACGTATAAAATCCGAGATGTATAATTTTTGGCTTTCTAGCCACACCACCACCACATTTAAAAAGAAAGAGTAAGGTGAGGAGATTACATATCATTTCACCTAAAACAGTTATGTAGGAACTAGTTTCAAATAGAACATCACAGTCTTTAAGTAAGAACTTGTCAATGAGAGTACAAGAATGAGAGGACAAATCATTTAGCTGATACCATGCTTTGAAGGAATGCCTTTGCTGTAGTACTATCAGAGCTGGCAAACAGTGTTTTCTTTTGAGAGACTTACCCTTTCCAGTGGTAGGCAGGGTTCTGATTTCGATCATTCATGAAAAAAACCCAAACCTGACTGAACTGAGAAAAGGGTGGGCAACCATCGCCAAAAAATTTCACAGAAGGAACAGGCACACTGGAAAAACATTCCGTTCTTATAAAGGAGGGTTACAGATATTATTGGGAGACTGGAGAATCTCTCGTATGTGGAAAAGTTGACAGAGCTGGTCCTGTTTGCCTGGAGAGGAGGAGATCTTAGCTGTGCATAAAAGTATCTTAAGAGCAGGCGTGAAGAGGATAGGCCAGACTTTTTAAGTTGTGCCCAGCAACAGGATAAGGGGCAATGGGCACAGAGTGAAACACAGGAAGTTCTATCTCAATATCAGGAATACTTCTTTACTTTGAGGGTGACAGAGCACTGGAACAGGCTGCCCAGAGATCCTAGGCAACTTGTTCTAGATAAACCTGCTTTAGCAGGGGTTTGGACCAGATGATCTCCAGAGGTCCCTTCCAACCCCAAAAATTCTGTGATTCTGTGATTTTTTTTAGTGTGAATAAAGAAAATACTTCTTGATTCATTAAATATATAATCACAGTATTAAGCAATTGTACCTACTGATCTTTCACACTGATGGAAATAATACACTTGGCACAAAACAGACTACCACATATGGGTTGTCAGTTGCTGGTATTGACAACTGGAGAATTTTACGGTACTCAAATATAACTACAATAATTAATTTACTTACTTTCTCATTTTAAAATCTTTATCAAAGAGATGTATTTGGAAATACTCAGACCTCTGAATACATACCTCTGGTACAAATAATCATTACAAAGGGAAAAGATCTACTGAAACATATAGCTCAGCTTTTCCTTTAAGCGCCAGCAGGACTGTATAGAAATCTGCAATAGGCACACGCCGTGCTGCCTCACTCGGAGTCCCCTCAGATTAACAGCCGTAGGGGGGAAGTATTTGTGGAAAGCTTCTCACAGCTTCAGCACTGTGGCCAAGTGCTCAGCTGTTAAGGGCTGTGTTAAGCCAGCAGGGAACCTTCAATTTCACACGTGAAAGGATGAAAGGGTAATTTCTGTGCCAAACCGAGGCCTCAAATTAAGAGTCTGGTGCATCTCTAATTCTATTTGACATGAAACACTCTCTCAGAAGGGTTAGGCTGAATAAGTATATTAAAGTGAGCTATATTTACTAGATTATGTATCAGAAACTGGAAAGACAGACCCTGTAGGAAAATAAATTTTCTTCTTTACTCCCAAAGGACTGGGAAAGAAAGAATTGTCAGAATTTAGCACTCAGGAAATTTGATTCAAATGGACCAGTTAGTTGTTAGCAGATATGCAAAGATCCAAAAACAAGGACTCAGCTAGCAGCATGTCGAAACAAAGGTGCATCAGATTTTTAGTTCAGAATCTGCCCCAGTTAAAGAGAATCTGGTAAATACAATGCTCAGCTAGCACATGAAGGTGATGCTATAAACCTCTACTCTGTCTGACCAGGTGACTAATATGTAGTGAAAGCACAGCAGAGTGAGGAAGTTTTCACTAAATCACTTCTGTGAAGAACCTCCTAGCATGGAAGAAATAAAGCAGCACAACACATACTATAATAAATACTGGCTACATAAATGTCTATTAAAAAAATAGAAGCCCCCACTGTTTGAGAAGACCAAAAGTATTCCCTAGTCAAGTAGTCTAGATGTTCTGTTTGCTTTCAGACTTGTGTTTGGAAAAGTATTAATGTAAATCATCTAAAATCAAATTTTCAAATAACAGCTCCAAAGTTTGCCTTTATGTAATAATTAATTGTCATGTGGACCGTGTGCATGAGAATGCATATTCAATATTTCCAGACATCCGTGAAATCTTTACATCACAGAAGGATTCATCTATATGTAGGAAAATAAGAGATTCTTGGAAAAACTCTTGATATTTTAACTGGGTTTATTTACGCAGCAAATATACAATCAGAGTGCCAGAGAGAGACCTCTTGTAATCCTTTTCCATTTGCCCATGGAGTGCAAAACAACCAGTATGCAGAATGAAACCTAACAGTATCAATTGATATAAATAATCAACTAATCCAAACAGACATGTGTAAAGACTCACTTGTGTGCATTGCAAAGTCTGGCATAGGAGGAAAAAAACCCGATATTATTATTTTTTTAAATTTTAAACTTGCTCCCTGCAGGAACTACCAAACTTCAAGCTATCCAGGGCTGGAAACTTTCCTTGTATGAAGCAGCAAAAGGCTGTCACGTAGATCTTCTACTCAAAGCATTCAGAGAGACAACTCAGCAGCTTCTGGTTGCAATTTGTTACCAACGGTGAAACAGCAGTAATAGTTGAGGCTTCCCAGCCACCGGACTTCTTAAAGTCATTATACGGTTGACTGACATGGCAAAAGGTCAAGAAAATGCTCACCTTTACAGATTTGCTATGAGAAATGAACTATTATACCCTTTTCTCTATGGAATGCTCTTTTTTCCCCTTTCCCCCCAGCTTGTCACAACCCAGCACTTCTGTCACTTTCTCTTCTGAGCTGCATGTCATTCAAAAGACCCTAGAATGCAGAAGAAATCCAAGCTTTTAACTCTACTCGTGCCCTGCTATTTTTGCTATTCTCTGGCCCAAACCTAGAGAAGACACTGCTAACAGTGAAAAGCCTTTGTCTACTACAGCAGTGTGAGGCAACTAAGCCCCATTCTGACTCTGAGTTGCAGTAATTAGTAGAGACAGCCTTGAGCACCATCCTGAAAAGAAGGATAATGTCTTCCTCTGCTTTCCAGCCACTCACTTGATGTGTGTTGACTCTCAAAGCAGCTGCTGAAGCACATTAGAAAGACAAGTGCTACTGCCACAGCAAATGACTGAGATGAAGCTACTGCTTCCCTCATCCCAGGAAATACTTGGATGTTACACAGATATTCCTTTCTAAACCTTATTTCTAAATCTGCAATAGAAAGAGCTCTTTAAAGAATTACCCAAGCTTAGCAAAAGCACTAGGTATGACAGCACTGTGAGTGTGGGATGTGTACCTGCAGAGAGACCTCGGTCCCATCTCAGGTGATATGAGAGTGACTGACAGAGTGGATCCTGGATAGCCAGACAGGGAAGTTTCTTAAAACATTACAAAGGAAAGAAGTGGTAACTGCAAACATAACGTTTCTTTTTTCAGGGGCCCCTAGTGCCAAAATAATAAAGATGAGGAATTTTTTAAAGAACACTTACAGATACAGCGAAACACTAGGAGACTGTTTCTCAAGGTCAATAAGCAGCCTGCTGCTACTAATTCTACAGCTGAAAAAATCAGAATATATACAGCAATAGAAGTCGAATTTGTGACACCTGAAATGTGCAGCAAAATTCCTTCTTCCAGCCAGAAAGAAGGCATATGAACTAGAATTCAGAATCAATACCATACTGAAAAAATGCTTCCAGGTAAAACTCTCAGCTCTTTACAATGAGGGTTTTTTTTAATTTCAGAGCTTAGAAGAGAGATCCTGTAACAATAGGACATAACATTTTTACTTCTTAGCATTGACTCTAACTGCTGGGTGAGATCTGCAGTGCCAGAAACAAAGAGCCAATGTGGACAGATCTGGCTAGCAAGGCACTTTGGCTACCAAAGCAGGAGGTTAGCTGCTTTTCTCCTCCTACACAAACCAGTGTGATGCACAGTGGTCACTCTCCAGGTCTGCTACTGCAGTTGTCTACTCCCTTCCTTTTCCATTTGACATGTCAGTTGTTCTACCTTTTCTCCACAAACAGGGACACTCTGCAAAGTTCCCAGAATATAAGTTTGCCTGATGAATTTTTACCCACTGAAAGAAGGATTTACTAGCAACACTTGCATAGTATATTTGGTCAAAGGTCAATGAGTCCATGAAACTTTGTGGTAACTGAAAGGCTGATAAGTTATTGTTGGGAACAGGCTATTATACACATAGATCAAAAGTCAATCTAAAACAAGGGAAGAGCTTTTCTTCATGAAGTTTAGTCACACAGTATAATGAGATAAAAAAGCCCAAATTAAATTCTTGCTTACCTGGCCTTGCCATTTTCCCAATATAATATATTCTTTACTTAGTAGTGTAAATCGGTCATAATGAAATTAGCTTTTGCCCTTCACCCAAATAGAGAAAAACTTCACATTTTTATTTTCATGTTCTATAAAAGCATGCTTTTGACAGGCAATAGGTAAGTTCGTGCAGGTCATTGCTGACTCATATGCCAAACAGAATCATTAAATGAAATTGCTTATGAAGAGGCTGAATTTTAAGTAGGATATTACAGCTGTAAATATAAGCCAATGACTCATGCTATGCAATTCTTTACAAGTCTGCTAGGCAATCAAAATTCAATAAGATTTAATCCACTGATGTTCAATAAACATGTCAAAATAATGTTTATAACAAATAACTAGAAATCGCTGTCCTTTGTCCACCAATGAAAGTACTTATTTAAGGTGAACTTATCAAAACCAAGAACCCACTGTACAAGTTACACAATTATTTTGACTAATTCGAGTACTCAATTTGACTTCAATTTTAAAATCCGGAAATTCTTTAATTAATTTTCATTAGCATTAGCAACATTTCTGACTAGGATGTTTTATAAATGATGACTTTTCAACAGTCACTAGTATTACAGCTCACATAACTGCTCCAGTGAGATTTGAATAGTGTCATTTTACGAAGGCTTAAACCTGTGGTGTTAGTCCAGAAGCCTTCAACACAACTGCAAAGAAAGCATTTAGGTGGTAAAATCGCTCTGTTTTCCATGTCATGTTTTCAATTCATGTTTAAATGTGGGGCCATAGATAATTGTAAGTAAATTTGTTGGTATGGACCAAAACCACTTAAGAAATGTGAAAACCTTAATTAAGAACAGCTCACAATGTACAACAAACAAAATTTTAGAGAAATCATTAAGTTTATATGAAAGAATGAGAAAGAAAAAAAAGGGAAACTAGATGAAACAACTCAGTAAAATAGAAAAACATAATAACTACTTGACCTTACATGAGAAAATATCATTATCTTAGAAGTGGTAAAAAAATTTGGAGACAATCTTTCCATACCACTGCTGGTGAGAATAGATTCTGCACAGATCTTATTTTCCTATATTGCACTGAAGTACTTCATATAACAAACTCAGACAACGCGGCTATGGTCGACACTGAAGTTAGGAGTGGGTCAGCATAACAAAAAGTATCCTGACATTTATTAACACTGTTGCTGAAAAATGAGTAAATAGCCTATTAACAGAGAAGTATGGGAATATATATTCTCTCCCTATCCCATTTGCTTCTGAAACAAATTTCATATTAGAATTTACTCCATAATCACAAAATTATTTGTGGTCTTTGGAATGTGATAAATGTAGATGCTGATATTGAAAGCGTTCATTTGGCCTCAAACTTCAGTCCAGACTGTGCAACTTACTTCTAGGATTACTGACAACTCCCTCCCTTTGCAGATCCTTGGCAACATGAGCTGGGCAGATGAAAGAGCTTATATGATACAAGTCATGTGCAAACAGGGAAAGGAGGAAATCAGCAAAATTTAGTAATGTCAGTGACACCACTCGTTATAACAGTGATGCAGTCTATTGACAGGCCTGCCTCAAGCAGCCAGGCCAGAAATCCAAATGTACATCCCAGATTTTATACATTTATATAACAGAAATACAACACACTGAATTAAGTACATAGCAAGTAAAATGGGCCACTAAATCCCAAACACTTCAGCCTGCCCTTTGGAATTGTGCTCTTTTGTTCTCAACAGATTCCTGCACAGCTCTGGTTCAAGAGCATCTGCAGGTCTGACAAAAGCAGACTCACACCTATGGGACAGGAGCAGTTTGTCAGTCCCACAGCCTGCGTTTTTCTCAGGCAGAAAAAAAAAAATTTCCCCTCTGGTCTTATTTCCAAGTGTAGTCCATAATTAACTTCAGTGGCGCAACGTGATTAACAACTCTTCACATGGAAAGAATATGTTTAAACGTTTTAAGCCGCAATTTCTAATTTTTCAGTGACAATCTTGGTCCTTAAATTTATTTTTGCTCACAATCAATTGAAGGCCCAGATAATAGAATTTAGAAAGAAGTAATTAGTTAAGCAGGTGTATCCAGTAATTTGCTACTACCATTCCACATATAAAATTAGAAACAACCCTTAATAAGAGCACATTATTGATAGAAAAACTGGCATTGGCAGGAGACAGTAATCGCTTATGGAATGTCAAACTCTGTGTGTGAGAAATATGAACGATTTTTCTGCTCTAACAGTGGAATAGACAAATTAGTGCATAGCCTGTGATATGACAAGGGTATATTATTAACTATTCTATTTTTTATTTTCCTTTTTCAATCTACACGTAGCAGATGGTAGCTGTTAACATGTCAGCACTCATAACTAAATCAGATTCAATATTACATCTCAAAAAATTTAGAAAGTAATTTCTTTGCTGAGCAATGTATCTTGGTTAAAGAGATGTTCATGTGAAATTTAGTAAATTGTTCTGATTAAACAAATAAAAATTGAAGTGAAAATTTTCATTTAAAATACTTGGAACGGAACAGTTATCTTGATTTGGAGTTTACTTTTGTTACCATAAGAGTGAAAAGGAGCATTTTCCTTCCTGTGATATTAAAGGATATTAAATGTTTTCTGTAAAGAAGCCAATTTTATGTAATGTTTCGCTCAGGTTTTCAACTAAAAAAATGTTTTCAAGCTGATTTTCCAACTCCCTGATTTGGCAAAAAAATCAGTAATAAAATGGAACTATCCATTCAGATTTCCCCCTCATAACAACCCTTTCAATAAAATCCAAGTTGTAAGATTTGAATACATGAGGATATGAATATTAGTAAGGCAGTGTACCTTCTGTCTTTTGAAAAGTTGTCTACATAGCTGACTCTAAATCCAGTGTTTCTCCAGTAACTGAGGCCATCAGATCCTAAACTGCCTGTTTAGCTAATGCACCATAAAACATTTGCCTGAAGCAGAACTCTTAAAAGTTTTTTTTGTTGGGACCCTGTTAAGGCTTGCTATGGCACCAAGTGGTTATTCCAAGAAGAAAGCTTTCCTCATTGAAATTTAATACACTTGATTCTGATGTTGAATCTCTTTTTAAATGATCAAGAGCTCTTAAAATTTTATCTATTTCTTACCCGTTTTGTACTCCAAAAAATATTACCCCACCTTTTAAAAGGGTATAAAACTATTAAATGCTTGCTTTCACCATCACTTCCAGAACAATCTCTCATTCTCCCAGCAAGCACAGGGAAGATTAAAATTTTTCTTCAGATTAACTCAGATTTGTATTACTCAGAAGGGTACTTTCTTTTCCTAATAGCTACATCCGTTATTCCATAAGGTTCATTGTACTCATTAAGCCTCAGCATACTTAACAACTACAATCACAGTGTATATCATAAGGAAAATGTAGGCTGTTGAAATCTCATAGACAAGAAAAAGCAAAATATAGGTGCACAAACACATCACTTTACAATTAAAACAACATTTTACATATTACTCTTCTGATGGACTTAAAGGTGTATCTGCGATTCTATAGCTAAACAAATTCAATTTTAGTTACTTTCAATTAGTCTATTTGAGGGTTTTGACCTTTGTAACTTACGCTTTACTAGAGAGTCAGGAACAACTTTCTGGACTCCATTAAAAGTTTATTCAAGTAAAATTCAGATCTATACTATACCCTACAAGTGAGTTATATTGTGTAAGTATTTCAGATTTTATTTGTATATTTTTTACACATTCCTAACAGCTCTTACAAGAACCTTGATTTTCTAATCAACTTCCTTTTAATACAGTGCTTCCATTCATGTCAAAATGAAATACTGAACTTTTACAAGCATTTTTGGTGGAAAGAGCCTTTAAAAAATACTTTAGACTGTGAATAAATCCAGGAAGCAAGGAAGAAGGCAACAATTTACTTTCAAAAACAAACTTGGTTATGGCTCATGGTGCAATGTAAGAACACGTGGACAGAATTAATCAACACCTTGACTTAACTGTCTTGTCTTCAAAAGCCATAAAGAGATGTCCAGGGAAAAGCAAAGAAAAAAATAGGGCTAGTGTACACAATACAGCGCTCTTTGAGACTAACCATTTTTGTTAAAGGTAGTTTGAAGGAATTTTCCCATTTACACTGTATCAGACACAGAATTGCTCACTACATTATACAGCTGCATGACCAGTGTTTCATAAAAAAAACACCTTTCCTTTGGTTTGCTTAGAAACCAGCTTCTACCATATTCAACTGATATTCTCTATTGTACAAAATACATAAAGCTTATTAAAGAATACGTGCTAAATATATTCCCCTCATACATTCATGTGAGGATGTGCAAATACACTTAATTACTGGCTGGCAAGCTTGGACTTTGTGATACCTACTTATCATCAAGACATGCTTATAACAGTACCTTTGAAACAGAAAAATGCCAAATTATATTTCAGTGCATTAAAAAAATGCATAAGAAATTACAGGAATTCAGTTAGAATAAGGAAGAGTAAGAGCAGTTATTCTAAAGAAAAATTCTATGCAAGCGTGTCATGGTTTAGGAATGGCAGTCCCTAATTCAGTGCCCTCACTGAGACTCTCCCAAACCACATGTGGCTCTCTTGATTCCCCTTCCTGCCAGGAAGGATGAATTTGAGAATTGGAGGCACTAAAGGTGAAGATCATGGGCTGTGGTAAGAACAATCTACTGAAAAGAACAATGAGGCAAGAAAGCAAACAGTAATAGCAGCAACATCAGTAACAAGAGGTATAAGACAAAGAAATCATTTATATGGAAAGCCCACACAATAAACAAACACTGACTGGGACCCCCTTTTCCCTAGAAGAGAGAGACCATGACATGAGGTGATGTAGAATAACATCAGGGCCTCAGCCATGCCTTTCCCAGCTACTGCAAAAAAATAATCCTGTCCTGGCAGAAACCAGGATACATCACCCTGAAATGCAAGACTTACTTTAAAAGCTTAAGAGATTTGAACAATTAAGACAAATATCAAAATTAACTGATGTGATTTTGAATGTATTCTCAGCAAGAAAAATTTAAAATTCTTGCTGCTTTTGAAAAATGCCACATCCCTTCCTTAAAGTGTTGCTGCAGGAAAATAACCCTGTGAGGATGAAATAAAAGTCTGTGCCGTCATCATCTATGATTACAGATCTATAATAACAGTTATGGCCTCTGTACTCTTGCTGCATTATCTTGCTGTTGCTTGCTTGGTCAATAAAATTAAAAATTAGGAATAAAACTTTAAAAAATGAAATAAAAAATCCCAATAAATCACAGAAATTCACTTCATAAAAGGAAAATGTGTGTATATTTATAAAAACATGGTAAAAAATTTAAACTTTAAGTATTTGATTTTTCTTTTGCATTAATTTAACTTACATAGCTATGAGTTGATACCACTAAATCATCCCCCTCCGAAGTACATAGTTATAATATGAGTAGTTTTTTTGGCACACATGACTGCAACAATTATGAGGGGTGTCTGGCCAGCTCTGCTGTCCAAGAGAGATGCTACTGAACTGCCAGGGAAACTTGCTATTGAAAGTGAGACAGAAATAAAGTACTTCAGAAAATTCAATCAAAATACTGGGAAAATGCCCATAGCATTCAGTCATCTCTCTTTTAAAGAATTTAGAACAAATATAAAACTCTTTAAATACACCTAATAAATTATATGCTGTAACTATTTGGCAGTTACAGCTTAAACAATGAAAGTCAACTTACAGATATATATAAAAAAGGAGCTAAAGTCGTATAATTTTACAAGTGTCATTTATGCTTGAAAATCAGTGATATAAAAGATCCCCTCCATATGGTTTCCCTCTGAGAAGAAAAAAAAAAATCCAACACACAATTGAAGGTTTTCTAACGCTTTTGTCTGTGTACAGAGGAATGTGTTTTTATTTCTTCTCAATTGTTACATGTTAGAACTGAGTGGAGTGAATAGTAATTTGCATCATTTTTTGTACTATACTTTTTTTTTTGACTCATTGTCTGCTTTAGTTTCACTCTGTCTCATATATACGTGTAGGTGACACACACACGATACCTACATACATTTTTTGAGGCTTCCATATAAGCAAGATTTCCTTATCCTATATTAATTAAGTTGAGTATTTTTTTAAAAAAAGAAACAGGAACACATCTGTCCTTTGTGAACTGCCTTGTTGCAAAGTATTCGTTTGTTTTTCAAGGTCATTTCTCCAAACAGCCAAGATGTTTTAAAACTGAAGTTGTGCAGCCAAACCTGCTTAGGTTCCCTCACAGCTTTTACCTGCCACTAGATTCAACAGGCACATGCTCTATTCCATCTTCCGATAGCAAAAATACATAATGTTATCAGAGCCAGAGCACAACCATATGGAGCTGCACACGCCTTACTATTTTGAATAGTAGCCACTGAGAACCACTCTAAGTGCAGTTGCACACACAAGAGTAGTTTTACCTATGAGTTACTAATTTATGCAACTATCATTTATGGGTTTTTAAACTGAAAATCATATCTTGACACTTTTAGCCAGAGCAGAGACGATTCCTATCTAAAACTCTACCAAAGTGTAGAAGTGTAGAAGTTCACATGAACTGTGAACTGGTAGCAACTTCAGAAATATTTAGACCAGGAATAAAGTAGAAAAATAAAATACCTTAATCCCGTGCAAAAGAAAGTAGTGTACAGGAGTCAACATTCATATCACTTACAGAAAACACACATACTTGTTCCATTCCTAAACTCATTTTTAAGCCCTAAATATTTCAACACTATTCCACTATGGAGAATAAGATCAGTAGCCTAGGCCAGCAGACATGCTATTGACGTATGTTTATGATATAGTAGGACACACATATTGGGTAAGATTTTTCCACACACAGCCCTGAATTTCCTGAAAAATTGTATTTGCAAAAAATAGAAATTTGGAATTTAAATGTATTTGACACCCCCAAAGTTCTGCTAAATTGCTGCTTGCTTCCTGTTGGTGCATTGCTTCCCTCAGATATTCTACTTGTAGCTAAGTTATTCATTACTAGACCAAGCATTTACCCTCCTGTTATTACCAGCACATGTACACTGGCAAGTTACTTAATTGCACTTCCAAAATTACCCAAATGAAAACTAGAACCATGAAAGAAAAGTGATAGAAAAAAAGGAGAGCCCAAACAGCAAAAGAGCAACTCAGGCTGGCACCAGTTAATATTTCACTTTTTTGTTTCTTTAAACATGACCTTGTCTTTTTTGTTGTTGTTGTTGTTTTTGGAGATCATCCCTGTCTTAGCATATTGTCTTGTCAAAGCCTGAAGTGCAGATGATCTGTATCCCAAGGAAATTTGGATGTGATGAATACACGTTCAGAAATATTCCAGATCTGTAAGACTGATGTAATTGTTATGATTTTAATAATAACTCAACTTTATTGACTTGTACATTTGTGAGGAAACTAATTAACTTTTAAATGTAGTGCCTCCTTGAGGGGAAATAACTGCATTATAGATTGAAAAAAATTATTTTTCAGAGCTGCCAACCATGATGGAATGGTGGTGAAAATAATGAGAGTGAAGACAAACAGAAGCAACATTAAGTGAAACTTGGCTTTAATTCTGATCATATACTAAGAGACTCTCAAAGTCTATACATCAATCCTATGAATGACTGGTACTTTTTGAAAAGGACAAACGTTTTGTAACAGTACTAGATTGAAGACTCTACTAAATAGAATGTGGATAGAGACACATACGTGGACAACATACCAAACAATACTCTAAAGAAAAAAAAAAAACCAGCAAGTTTAAATATCAGTTTTCATCATGTTTCATTCATTACATATTTAGTAACACTTAGGTGCTCAAATATTTATTATACTCATACGACATAGTAATAAAACTTTAGTTATATGTATGAAAATAAAAGTCAATTTCCAACTTACATGTAAAATCAGTATGAAGGAAGAACAGAAACACTGTTTCATAAAATTAATTCTCTAAACTTAAATCCTTGAACAATGTGGTACCAACATTGGAGAGTAACAGTAGTAACCAAAAAAAGCCAACCAAAAAACAACAGTATCCAAACAAGAAACAAACAAACAAACAAAACCTCCAAAAATCAGTTGGACTTACAAAACTTTTTGGGCGGATGCGGGGGTGAGGAGGGTCCATTATAGCAACATATAAACTGGAACTAATCAAGTTGGAGAAGTGTTATACCAGGCACTGTACACAGGAATAAACAGTCCCTGCCCATTAACATACAATCTCATCCAAAAGAATGGCCATTGAAGAGGTAAAATACTGTGACCGAAAAATTATATACAACAGGTCAGTGGCAAAAGTCACAACTGCCCAGAGTTGCTTGAATTCAAACTCAATGCTGTTTGCAGGGACCACCCTCCTTGAACATCAAATGCTGCTGCAAGAACCAGTCCACAACAAATCCACTTTTAGGCTTCTTTTATACTTGTGTTTCATCAGCATAAACTACAGCTTCTGTGCTAGTCGCTGGCCTTCTCTAAAGCAGATTTGCACCAATTCTGCCTGCTGTATTTGAGTAACATAAATTGTTCTAATAACTAAGGGCAAATGAAACAATTTGGTACTAAATACTGAAGACAATACCTTAACTGCATACCAGTGCAGAGATGTTCTGTTATTTTTGCTGATATTCCACAGATGGTACAGATTATGCCCTTGCAGTTTATGTCACTAGTAGTACTGTTTATATTCCACCATAATCATGTCCTCTGCTGAAAAATAAGAGCAGATCTTGCAACACCCATACAAATACCTCCCAGCTATGAAAAGACAACTTGGGGTCATCAGTACAGTAAAGGTAGAAACTTTCACAAACAATGAATAAATTAATTCACTTTTGTACTGCAAATTTTCACTACCCAAAACAGAACCAATTTGGAAGAGATAATTTTTTTCTGTCAAAGATAAAAATGAATTTATCTTTCACTCAGATTTATGAGTAAGTTGCACAAGTTGGATTTGAATTATTCTACCAGTCCCCTCATTTTGTGAGTTAGATCACTCTCTTCCAGATAATCAAGTTAGATAAATTAATCCTTTCTTCTGGTACTTCAGCCATGGTAAAATGTGCATATGCAGTGGGGAGTAGTAAGATCATAAGAGAATTATTTATAAAATCTTACACTCTTTCACAATTATTTATAAAATCTTATATTCTTTTACAATAGAAAAGAAGAAAAGAAAAAGGAAGGAAGTGGAACTCTAATGTAAGACTGATGATGTTAATGCTGCACAGAGAAATTATCAATTCAAGTGGTACTCTTAAGAGTCACTCTGCCTAAGAGAATTTCTGGGTAAAAACATGCATAAATTTTTATTAAGGTTCTAAAGAGGGAACTAGTATGAAAAAATTTCTGATGAATTCTGAAATGACAAAATATGGTCAAAATTATAGATAGAGCTGCTCAAACATACATTATTTCTTCATGGAACAACAATTTCCAAATACTAACCACATCTAGTGTGGGGTTTTGCCGATTTAAAAAGAAATACATATCTGTAAGATAAAAACTTCTTTAAAGGCTTCTATATGATGAGAATTCAATGTTTTAAATACACCTTGTTAGTAAGTTTGTGCACTGAAATGCAGTGAAAACCACAGATGACACTAAGCAATTCTTTGAGACATGTTAAAAGGCAGGCAGACATTTAAAGGGAAAAAAAAAAAAGTGATAAGAAAACACAAGGCAGAAAGTTTCACTTTATCAATTAGGTATTTTCCAAAGGTTACAACTTTTCTGAGCTGAATTAAGGTTGGATTAAGCTGGCTGTAACAAAGATGACTAAGCATCACGACAAATGGCAAATCTGTAATATCCCTTTTCATCTAACTGCAACACCAAAACCCAACAATGACAGTTTGTGGGAGAAAACACTGTTTTCATTTCCAGTTATCAATGCCTTTGAAAAGTTTTTGAAATTTGTGCCCTGTTCTTTAATGTCCTAATGAACTAGGCTAATAATACAGAATTGCTACAGAAGTTTTGTATGTTAGTTTTCTGACAAATTCTGTAGTTCAAAGTCACGCCTACAATTACATTTTCCTTGTGGGCAGGCACAGGTGCCTACTTTCACTGTTAAGAAATATCATCTTTTTCTGGCCTGTTAGTGTCAACAAGTATCACAAAGTGTAAAGAGATGCTTGGCAAAGCTGTCACAACGCATGACCTTTCTGTAGCTGAGATAGCATTTGCAGTATTGCTCAAGATTACCATCTAAGAACATGTTTATTTGGCACCTATTAGAAATGGGCTACATGCCATCTTCACAGATGGCTCTAAGTATTCACCACTAAACTATCATGTAGCTTAAGAAACGTGAGAGTCAAGGGCAGGGTTTCTCATATGAGAACATTCACATGTTGTCACATTGAAGTTATCTGCCTTTGTAATTCTGCCATGAGCTAAATTAACCTTCAAAGTGTGAAACCAAATTTTGCAGACAGGTAATGGAATACTTGTTAGTATGACCTACAAGGAAAGAACATGAATTCAAATGCCTTGAGAATTTTCTGCCTACTGCTCCTTTCCCTCCAAGGGCTTAAAAAGTAAATACTATCCTACTGTGCAGGTAAGGAAAAAAAATTGAATGACATTTCCAAAGATGTAATACAATCTACGGTGAGTCTTGGAAACAGGTGATACTGACACCCAGTATGGTTTGTCTCCTGTTCTAGACACAAAGATTTCTCTGTCTCCAGATGACTTGCACACAAGGTGGATGCTACAAAGAATTGAAACTTTCCATGTTTCCAACAACTGCTTGTCAAACCAAGTCTATTTGCAGATTTTTTTTTTCCCAAGACTTTTAAATGGGAGTTTCCTAAAGCTCCAATGAACCGAGCTGCACGATGACAGGCAGAGTAGGTCTGCCCAAATGGAAAAACATCTTGCCTAATTTACTTTTATTAAAATAGAGTAGCATTTGAGTTCACCTGAATATAAAGGCAGACTTAATTCTAACAGTAAAGGAAATATTAAATTATGTTCACTAATGGCAAAACATTAAATGAGGTTTTTTGTTTTTTTTTTTTTTTTTACATAATACTGTATCAGAAGAAAGAAAAGGAGGATAAGAAGGTATATTATTTGTAGAAAGAGTCTGCCTATGCTCTAAAATCAGATACCAAGACTTTCAAGACAGCAATTTACCACAAGAGGATTCAAAACAATGCAATTTTAAAACAGGACTGGAATATTTTTTTTAAGTTTCCAGAACTTAGAGAACCAGGCTTCTATTCTTTCTCCTGTTACTGATATTTAGCAATCTCAGAGAAACTGTGACTGTGCCTCCAGTCCCTATCTGCAGAATTCAGGTAATCCTGGCCTCCCCAGGAAAGTACTTCTCACCAGTAGTTTGAAGTGCACGTTGTTAGAGACAAGTATTACAAGCACACCACAAAAAGGGTGTGCAAATGTAAACCAGTACCGGGATCTCTTTGACCAACATCACTGCCGAACAAGAGAAAAATAGAAAATCAATTTCCATTTCAGCAGCTTGTACCATATTAGCTTCTTTAAAATAAAATTTAGGTAGCACTGTACTGAATTCCCGTTGAACTGATGTTTGTCAGAAAAGGTTTTTTGCCCATGATCTATTCTGATGTTGTTTGATGAAAAAATAATACATAGTGGTATAAAGTCAGATTTCAAGGCTATACTGAATGACTGAAGATACTAGAGGACAACTAGTATATTTAAAAATATTGGCCATTGGATTTTAGAACATTTGACAGTAATCTCTCTGCAATTAAGAAATGTGGTACTTTTGCATGGTTAGAGATACCATTTATTATTTCTAGATAAGCTACCAAACTAACATCAAAAATGGTCTGAAAGGTTGCAACTGATCTGTTATTTCCCTCAGTATGTTCATGCAGTATTTGTGAACTAATCAAGACTCCAATGTATGACTTTCTAACAACAACGGGCCAATTAACTTAGACAAGTAATTTCTGCTTGGTAACAGGTTCATTGAAATACTCAAAGTCAAAAATAATAAGCTTCAAATCTGTAATGATGCAAGTACAGCTTATAGTTTCCCCAGAATTATAGTTTCAGATGTTTTTTTAAGAAGAGAAATCAAGGAAAATTTTTAAAGATTTTCATCAGCAAATCAACTTTCTAGAAAATTCATGAAAAGCATGCTCAAAATATATTTGATATGATTCAGACAGTTTCTTATTGAAGTTTAAATATGTTTTAATATTTATGCTCTGGAGCCAGCATTGAATACACTGTAACAGCAAAACCACATCAGATATTTAACAACATGGAACTGTGATAAAGAGTAGGATCTTTGCAACACTTGAAACCCATCGTACTGTTTGTCACATCAACAAGTCCTTGATACAAATCCTTTAATAAATTACCATTCCATTAAAAAAATGCAAACCAGCACCTTCTACTTAATATTTTCCTACATGTATACCATAATTTCAATTGCAATTCATATATTCCAAGAGAAAATGATAGTTTCACAACAACTGCCTTTTTTCTCCTCTCAGACATTAAGACAAGAATCTGATATACATGACCTTTGGATATGACTACACAATTTTTTATTCATGTTTCAGAAAAGCAACATATTTACATGTCACCGCTCTAGCTGTATTATTTTTAAACTTATGTGAAATTCATGCACAGAATGTCGCATTGGCAGCTCTAAATTTTTGTTTTTATGTTTATCTGTTCCCTTTCACTAGTGTGTAATTTTCAGTTTTACTTCCTAAAGGGTGAACTGACAGCTCACCCAAAAAGTTCTGGGCCCCTTTACCCCAAGGTCTATCCTTATGATATTGGTAACACAATACCCTTCTGCTGTAGGGGTAATACCATAAAAACTTGAAAGTGGCTCTACAGACAAGTGGGAGTTTCTGGGCCCTACTTGAATTCCACTTACCAATATCAGATTTCCTTGGAGAACTCATTTCATTGCAGCTGCAACACAAACTGATAATGAAAAACCTAATTTCCTCCTTTCTCCTTCACTTTTGTCAGTACTAGTTTTCACTAACTATGAAATCCTAAGTTTCCTAAACTGTGCAAAATGGACAGTTTCAGATTGTTTTCAGCTGCTCATTTCAGTGATGGTTTTCAGCTGAGACATTTTGGTGCGAGTGATCCATTACTATTTCTGGAATGGGAAGAAAGCTTTAATACCACTATGATACACATATTATGAAAAAAAAAACAACAAAACCTGCAAATTACTATCAGGATATCAAAACTCATGCAATGGGCTTGGCTCTTTGGAGATTATATACGACTTTATAGTTAAATCTGAAGTAATCTCAAAACCCTTTCTCTTTTCACATTAATAAGAAAAACATTTCTTAGATTCTAGGCAAAAGAAAAGCCTTTATGACAGATATTTCTATCATTTTCAACCAGATATTGGCACAAATATAAATAACTTTCTCTTCTAAGAGGTTGCATGAACATATTTCCATTTCCAATTATTATTAATATTCATCTATAGAGTTCTAGACAGAAGAAATAAATGAGCACTTTTAAAGAAATGAGGATGAAACAGCCAGTTGTCAGGCTATTGCCAGTATCTGTGAAAGATGGGGGTGTGTGAAGCAAATTCCAGACAATGTTCCTTTTGAAGATGGCAACTTGAACCGAGTGAAAAGCTATTAGTACTTCAGTGGTGCTTTTAGTACTTCAATAACACCAAAATATGTGCTAATAGTATATTTGCAATACCACAAAAAATTCTCAAAGCAAAGCAGCTTCTCAAATAAAGTGACATTTCCTCTCCTTCAAGGGAGACCAGTACAGGTTTTGGTAAATGGAACAGGTAAATGAGTCAGTCTTTTAATGACAAAGTCTTAGATCACTTGTTCTAAAGGTTTTCAGGTAGGTTCTAAAACTTCAGCACTGGCTAAGTTAAGCTGATGTTGAAGAGATGGTACCGTATCTTAATGTTAAAATAACAGGTTTGCTTTAACGCAGCTGTTGAAACTTTCTCCTCTTGTCCTTAATCTGCACTGTCTACAACCTCAGTCAATAGCTGCCCTCTACCATTTCAGGAGCTGTTTGAAATGTGATTGTAAAAGGCTTCAAAAGAACTGC
Source organism: Struthidea cinerea (assembly GCA_013397865.1). Taxonomy (NCBI): domain Eukaryota; kingdom Metazoa; phylum Chordata; class Aves; order Passeriformes; family Corcoracidae; genus Struthidea; species Struthidea cinerea. Next base: position 112,559 of record VZTI01002961.1, on the reverse strand, counting down.
TGCACAAGTGTAAGACACTGCTACGAAATACTTGGCTTAACTGGGATATGCCAAACTGGGACTGCTATTTTATTAAGAAATCCCAGAAAACTGATTCAGCTAATAATATGGAATAGCAGTAAGTACTATTGAAACAAGGACTAGGACACTAGTAGCATGAAATCAGTGTAAATGGGATGGTTTTGGATAGAATTAAGTGGGTTTAATGAAGTGATAAACTGAAATAAATTGTTAATCCTTATCCTTTAATACATCAGTTATCAAATGCACAATTAAAGGATAAACATGGACTTGAAAACATGTAGGTAACACTCAGGTACAGGTGGCTTCAGAAGACCTCAAACCAAACAGTCCTACAAAAGGATCATGAGTGCAAGATGATTTCAGTCAGAACAACTAGCAATCTGTTACCCAAAATGAGACACTTCTTCCAGGGAATCATTTAATCACTCTAAACAAAATTACTAACAAAGATACCTACTTATTACCTATAAAGACAGTTGGAATTAAATGGTATTACACAATCTAGAATATGCGTCGTACAAATGCATGCATCGTGTACGCATGCACATATGTTCATTTGCAAACCACATCCATACACAAAGACTTCTACAATCAGAGTAGAAGTCATATCTTCTACTTCTTATGTCTCAAATACACTTCAAACACTCTTGGAAAATATTTCACATGTTATTTCAAGAAACAAACAAGTAATTTAATTCCCTGATGGCAAACATCATACATAACTGAATTTGTGAAGTGCTGCAACACAAAAAATAGTATCAGTGTTCCTAAAAAATATTCCGTAATCATCCATAATCTACATCAATACTTTTAAAATGGAATAGTTGCCCCAGAAACATGCATGAATAAATCTGCAGCTTACATCTGTTCATCATCTCCAGTCAACTGAGCTACTATGACTTTGGAATAAATGAATCCTGCTCTGTGGGCCAAATCGTTAATCAACCTTGCCATGTCATTCCATTTTGCCTTCAGTAGCAAACCAAACACCACATTTGTAAAGTACATCCAAGAGGGTATCATAAGCATAAAAACTAAGACGTTTTAAAAACAAGCAACACAAAACAGCAAAATAAGATGTGGTACAGATAAGGCATATGGAAACTAGAGTACCATAATAATAATTCTGACTCTTAACAATATTTTCGCCCTAACTTCTGCAAGATCAAGTTTATCTGAGCTGGTTCACATGAGAATTTCATAATGAAAGTATTTTCTGTGTTTTTCCTATATAATGCCATCTCATCCTATTTAATGATTTTTCTCACAGTTCTTAAAGCTACAGGCTTGTGTTTGAATTTGTTTTACGTTTGCTGTAACTCAAGCCACTTTTTACTAAATTTATATAGGTAACAAACTTCTACATGTTGCGGGGATGTAGTTTTTTTTGTGTATGTGTTTCTGTGGTTTGAGGTTGGTTTTGTTGGGGATTTTTTGTTTGTTTGGGGTTTTTTTTGTTGTTTTGCTTAAAAAAACAAAACAAAACAAAACCAAGAAACAAAGGGAGTTAAAAAGAGAGACCATGATGGAGAGATATCTGTCCATTTAATTTTCCAAAACCAGAAAAACCTAAGATTGTTTCCTCAGAGGAAATATGATATAGAGTTCATATAGCACAATAACAAAAAGTGATAAATGCAAATACCAGAGGGAACAAAGTGATGGTACTTATCTTTTATGAGACACTAGACAAAAAATCATGCAGACTCCTCAGGCACCAGCCCATTTGGAGGTGGTTTGCTCTTCTGTTCCATTCTCCTATCCCACTCAAAGGAATAATTTATTTTGAACTTAACTTTAAAATTCATATTAATGGGAAATCAAAGTAAGAGAATAATTTATGGAAGGTATCTCTCTAACACAAATCTTGTTTAGGAAGATCAAGGGAAGAAGACAACTATGTGCTCTTTGAAATTGTGCATAAGAAGACTAGCCTGGCAAATCCAAAAGCAAAAGAGAAAACTGGAAGCCACCTCTATGTTAGAGACCAGTCTTCATCCAAAGAGCAAACTTTCCTGAATGCGACAGGGTTCTGTTAAAATTATTTTGTATATTAGTCTGAAAACTGGGAAAACAAATTTGGAAAATAATTTTTGCTGTGTCTTTGCAACCTCCCCTTCCCATATTCTCTAGAGGACAAACAATTAAGGAAATACAAAAATAAGTTATATTCTCTGCTGCAATATTTTGGCTATGTCCCATAAAACATAAAAATATGGTTCCTTTGATAGTCTTACCTATTAATATGTTAGTTTTGGAGCAGAAGATCTGTTTAGTGAAACAGGTTTTATGTTAGAATATAGTGTCAAAAAAGAGAGTGTCTATAATATCTCATTGAGAATATATACTTCATAAGACTGAGGCAAACCACCATTTAAAAAAAAAAACAAAACAGTATTTACAAAGTGTTCCCCATGCCTAAAAAAAGTACACTTAGAGGAAATTTGCATGTATTCATTTCCTTTCTGAAATTTCAAAATATGCATGCCCATGTCAATAACTACCAGTGACCAGCGTATTATTCCCACTAGCTTTTTTATAATCTTTCTCCACAAATTCCCTACTGACCACAAAGTGTTTATCTAGACATTTAGTCTGGACTAAATTTAGTCTTCATGTTATGTACAAGCTTAAAACCAGCCAAAACTCAGAGGCATCAGAGTAAACAGCCACTTTGGTGCCTGTGGGGGAAAAAAACCCCATCACTTCTTTGGACTTAAATATGAAATATTTTTCAAGGATGTCTGCTTCCTATAAACTCAAGTCCATTGCTGTGATCTAATGAATCCATATTTCTGTATTTGGGGTGGTTGTCCAATTCAAACCATTCATTAAGGATCACCTGTAACTAAACAGAATTAGAGAAGAAATGAAAAGAGGCCACAACTTCATTTTTCTGTGTTACAGGAGAAAGAAAGCAAGAGGGAGATATAGAGGAAGAAATTTATTCTGTGTTATTGTGCCAAGAGAGAAAGTAATTCAGACAATTTCATAGGAAATCAGTCCCAGTGCACCATTTAATAGATTAGAAGCCTTTGTGTAAAACAGCATTCAATCTACTGTGGGTGTCAGGCTTAAAATCGAACAGGCAATTACACACATCTAATTCAGAAATAAATTATTCCAATTGCTTGAAAGTACCTATAAGAATGTATGCTTCATGGAATTCAAAGAAATTAATAAAACCCAAAAGATTAATGGAAACTTCAGAAAGACTAGAGAAGTTATGCTGTGCTGTGAATTTTTACGGTGACCAGTTCATCTTTCCACTTGAGTTGGTTGATCTGACAATAAACATAATTTAGAATTAAATAAAAGAAGCTGTATCAGGTCACCACCAATTATAACTTAAACAGAAAAAAATATTAAATTGCAGAAACCTAAGAATCTTTAATAATTTAAAAAAATCTTTAATCACAAGGCTGACACAAAAATAATTCTCCCTCAGAAATTCACTTTGAGCCTTATGACTGCCAAGACAATCCTTGACTTCATGCAGCAAAGGTACACAGGAAGAAGTGAAATTGCAAAAGCTCAAACCAGACCTCCACCTATTACTAATGCACAGTCTCTGGTCAAGTAACATTTTCCAAGTCTACATGCCCTTAATGTTAGCAAAAATTCTCTCCAAGTCATTCTGTCTTACGGCAGACTTTTCTAGAAGTGGTATATAATTCCTTCCAAGAAGGAGTGACAACAGTATGGTGCTTTGTGGTGCTTTTGTTTGTTCTTTGAAGTAGCAACAATGGAAGGGAGAGAGTTAATCACTCTCATCTCCTGAAATAGGGAACAGTTGCTGTGCTTTGGGCAGAATTCCACTGTTGCTTTTGTAAATGTACTAATGAGCCATTGTCATAGTGGTGCCAACCTGGCATTAGCAGTCACCATAAATTTACTGCAAGAACACTGCTGTTTGTAATTAGCTCTTCATTACACAATCAGGCTGATTTAGAGAAGCTCTCCTATGATTTGCTCAGCAAATGAAGCAATATAATTACACCTCAGTTGAAATCAACAAATTAGACTGCTGTTTGCAATTGGCTGTATTATATGCTGTTAGCATGCTAGCAATTGCAGGCCTGCTGTGGCCTTCAGCACTTAAATAAAGTAAGCATAATTAAAGTACTGAATATTTTTGAATTTGCAAGATCAGCTACATAATAGTCAAAATTCTTTGCAATTAAAAAAGGAGCCAAGATTTATATGCCACAAACCCTCCATAAGCTGAAGTTTCCATGTTGATAACACCTAATGATACATATAAAAATCACTTAAAATTGCAGTGAGGATATAGTCAAGGGGGCCAACCTCTGCTTCATCATCATTTATTCTTCAGTCAGCACTGAAGACTTAAGCCTATTCAAAAGGAGCAGAGAGCTATTAACTATGCCTTTGGTTTTGCTCATTATTAATAAAAGTAAACATAATTTTTGCTTTTTACATTTCATAAAACATTTTAGAAACGTCTCCTTTCTAGGTACATGACTTCATGTCAATCTCTTGGGTGAGTAAAAGCAACAGAGGATGAATTCAACTGTTTCAGTGTTTGTTTCAACAAAAATTCAACTGTTTCAATGTCACAAAAACACCTAAATGGAGTGGTTAATCAACAGGAGATCTTCCATACTGTGATCACTTGGGGCTAAGCTGTAATAGGATACAGGAAAATGTAATGCTGGGTTTACATTCAATTGTTTAAAAGACACATATTAACGTTGAGAAGCAAAACCATGCAACAAACATTAGAAAGGCAGACAGATGATAACGTGGGGAAAAACCCCTTGAAGACAGCCTGCTTAGGAGGAAAAGTCTGGTGCAATTATTTATATTATGCTACTCAAATGGATCAACTAGAAATCTGAATGCCTGGAAGATACTATATTGACAGACACTGAGGAGGCAAACACCATAACAAGTCCAATATTTGCTATTATGGGCCAGCTTGATACATACACTGCAGCAATGAGGGATAATCACCTTTTCCACTTTGTTTTGGCAAAACTTTACCAGCCACCTACATCCTATGGGGATTTGGGATTGTATTGGCTTGCCAGAAGAGGTGTCGAGTAGCTCAGTATTTACAGTTCATATACATAAAGATCCTACTTGAAAAAAAAATCCCAAACCAAATTATATTGACTGACAATGATTTGAGTTGCTGAGCATCACTAAACCATTTATTTTTCATTAATACTAAAGAAAGGGCCACAGGAAGTAATTTATCAGTGTAACTGGACAGCTCAAGCCCTCTCTGTATTTGTCAATCTAGCATCCAACTCTGCAGCAAAAATTCCTTTATCATGCTGGTGGATTTCTCTTTGTTTTGTTGGCTTGGTGAGGGTCTTTTCTATTTTTGTTTGGGTTGGTAAATTGATAATTTTTTGTGGTTTGTTTTGGTTTTTTTGTGGGCTGGGGGTTTGGCAGACAGTAAATACAGGCTGACATTTGTGGTCTGATCAGGGAAAAATAGTACTGTGCTACAATTTAAACGGTGACCTCAATGACTGACTTGCTAAGGGATATTAAAATATTTGTGAGTAGGAAACACTACCAAATTAGCAATGATTTCACTACCAATGCTATTCATATAAAGTTCAGGTCAGGACACAAGACTAATTCATAACAAAAAAACATAATAACAAAGACATACATTAGCACACAGTGAAGTAAACTACATGAAAAAAATAGGATTTTCACTTTATCCTAAGCAATATTCAATGTGTTGTGAATAACTTAATGCAACTTCCATGTATATTTTGAAAGTACCTATGTTCTATATTTTTGCACAGGACTTAAGTAAGGCAGAGAAATAAGAATTGCATCAACATAAAAAGTTCAGTAAGAGAACGTTAAGAGGAGCATCTGAAAGGATAAAAAGCCCCCCTGAAGCATTGGGGAATTTTTGAGCTGGGCAGTTTTTGTATTGCTTGAAATGATCTACACTTGTTTTCAAGCAATAAATGCACAACAATTTAGAAAAAGAGACAATGAGAAGATGTTCACCTGATCAAATAGCAAGGCATCAAAGCCTATTTAAAATATGGTTATACTCTTAAGTCAAATCTACATGATTCAAAAAACCCTCATGACTAGAAAATTGAGTGTCCTACCTCACATGGGTAGGACAAAAAAGAAAAAAAGATGTTGAGGAACACTTGCAAAAGTATATGTGCCTAATAATAAATTATTTTCCAAAGAGGGAAGCTTGCCAAAAAGTAAGGCTACTGTATAAAACCAACCAGACATGAAAAGAGCTGAAATCTTAACATGTTCAGTGGCACTGGCATCCACTGTAAAAGAGTTTGTGGTGATTTTCACATCACAACTCCCACTTACCACAGATACGGTAGATCTGTCTCAAGATTCATCACTGCTAGAAGAAGCTATAAAACAGTCATAACACAGTCAGTATCAGAATGTCAAAAGCCGACACTATTCTATGTGGAATTTAAGGGAACCTTAACATAAAATGGCCGAATTGCAGCTCCAGCCCACAACTATCAGTTAGCATTTGGACACTAGGGAAAAAAAAGAGGTTGTAAACATAGCCTCAGTATTTCAGAAGAGTATGTTTGCAGGATCTAGGAAACTACAGCTCCTAAAGTCTGACACCAGTATCAAGAAAACTGACAGAAAATGGAACAAAAAACCAGAAACAATGCACATACAGATAATACATCATACTATAGAATCTATATGTTGTTTTTACCAAACATAAAAATAGAAAGCAACTGAAATGTTAGGGAGGGAAAATTCCTTTCATGAAAGGATTATTGCCTAATCACAAGATTAATGGTAGGCAAATGCTAGTTTTCACATCAGATGAAAGACAACACAAATTCCACAGACCTATTTAAGGACTGCTTTTCAACTTACACATATATGATTCAGAAAGGAGTTAATAGTGAAATGACAATCCTTTTGCTGAAAAAAAGCCTAGTAAAAAAGACTAAATTTCTTCATCAATAACTGGATGGCAGATGGATTTCAGTGTAGATCAACCAAAAAAGTCACATGGGGAAGAAAAGGCTAACTTCAAATATGTGTTGGACCAAGCTGACAACTACTATACCAAAAAAAAATATTGACAGCAGATATAAATAGACATCTCAATGGAAAAAAGCATCTTAATGTTCACTAGAAATCAAAATAAGAATCAGAATGCAAAGAAAATATAAATTCACTCAAATCTGTTGTGTGCCTGAATCTGTAGTATTACCTACACCACTCTCTCTACTGCCACCCAAGATACAAGACAGATAAAAACAGCAAAAGAAAAAAAAAAGAGACGTTAGAAATAAGTATTTCTGAAAAAAGGAATGATAGGAATGGTAGGCACATCAACACTTTTCGGTGTAGAAAACAGATGACTGAAGACGGAAGGTAAGCCTTATGTGTGAAATCATGAATGACAGACAAAATGTAGAGTGATAACCCTGCTTTTGTTTACTGATTCTCGTTTTGGAAGAACTGGCTAGTAGGAAAGCAACTGAACTAAACAGGTACTTGTTTTACACCACACGCATACAAAAAACAGAACTCAGTGCCACAAAGCATTGATCAAAATAATGACATAAATTTCTAGAAGGAAAAGGTATCAAGTTCTAAAAATAAAGAAATTAGTACTTCAGCCTTAAAGAGTTACTAAGCCTCAGACTGTTGAACAAGTATTTCATGTAAGCGTCATTCCTTTTTTGAGCTGTTCAACTCTCTCAAGGATGTATTACCAGCCTTGTGGGATGGGGATGCAGAGCATTGCTCTGACTGTATGGTAACACCTGTATTCCATCAGAATTAAGAAATAACTGATCCCCAGATGTCCAGTACCACTTTAATGATGGATAACTGTTATTTTTGGCCAATGGCATTCAGTCACCTCAACAGCAAAAACAGAACAAGAAATTGTATAAGATTGCTGCTTTTCTGGGTTTATTCAAAAGGCGAAAACATAGGGGTTTTGGGTTTTCTACTACAAGTAATAATACTTTTTGCTACCTATAAATCTGGTTAGTTTTTATAATTTTTAGATTAGATAATCACAATAAAGTCAAATTGAACACTGCATCTAGCACTGAAGAGAGCCTCATTTATCATTTGTCGTGTTGTACTGTAAAGGATAAAGCAAGAGGAAAAGTGAAATCACCAACTGTTTTAATGTGTTCCTTTAAGGCCTGATGTGCGTGACAACCCATTTTGAACAAAATTCAAGTTCTGAGCATACTCTTCAGATTAGTACAAAATATATGGAACAGCTGATCTTGACAGCGAGATTAAAAGACCACTTTTGGGGGGGAAAAATATTTTACAAAATTTGAGAAGAATACTATAATGATAATGATGACAACTTAAGCTTACACTTTTAATTTTACGCTGGCTTGTGACTATCACATCATTGAGAAAATCTCTATTCTTTTCATCTCATGAGCATTTAGACATTTGATTCTAGGTAGTTTTAAAGATACAAATATTTCTTTACTGGGTGATTAATATGACTTAAAAATCTGTATTTGCATTTGCTATTTTTGTGTGCTTGTCACAAATATAACAGCTCTTGATAAATTCGCTTCACCACAAGTTGTTATAACATCCCTCAGGCAAGAAGCAAACATTTCAGAACCTTTTAAAAACCCAGTATGAAAAGGAATCAACTTAATACCTTTGTAAGAGTACGCTTTCTTTAAAATCGATCTGTAATAATACTGAGTTCCTGACAAAACTTGTCTTAAATAGTTCCTAAGTATTTCATATAAGCAATGTGCTACTAAAGGTGTTTTGTGGAAGTACAGTCTAGAGACTTTTGCAAGCAACTTTGTTAATTAAGCCAGTAATACATCAGAATACCCACAGTGGAAAATATTCAGCTGTGTTTAGGCAATCCAACCACACCTGGCAGATCTTAAATTTGCGTATTTGAGATTTACAAAAGATAAAAAGTTACAAGGGTGTTGTGAGGGGCAAAGGGATTGTTTATTTTGCTTTTAACTAGAACCTAACACACGCAGATTAATGGGGATGATGACATACTTTAAAATCAATTAATGTGAGATAATAGGCTTATTTAATATAAATAAAGACATATATAAATTACACAAATAAAATCATTATGAATACCAATAAAGATATTACTACTTTTGCAATCAAAAAGACTTTTAAAAACAGTAAAAAGTATCTATGCAATCCTAACACAAGTATTAAAAGAGAACAGTTTGCTGCCCACAGATTTGTTTTACGTCTCAGTAAATATGAGGTCAAGTAGAAATACAAATACTTCTAAGTAGACCTAGGGACACACAAAAGACTGAGAAAAATGTTACAGAGCGAAGAGCTTTATATAATAAAAATAGTGTGCATATATTGTGTGCTTATCATGAAAATGCTGTCTATCCAAGGACAGATATAAAAGTAGTAGAAAAAATATAAACACATACAACATGTTAAATTTCTGTTTTTATTTTGTGCTGTTTTCTTTATCAAATAAAGGGGATACTGAGTTATAACTCCATTTCCAAATGATGCCATGATGATTCTTTGCCTTTTCTTTTATACCCTTGTTATACCTTTTTACAACTTCTGTATTCTTAGTGCTTTTTGCCTACATTCTTAGACTTGTTTGTTCAGCTAGGAGACTCGACATTTTAGAAGCTTTGTAAGTAGGAGTTAGTGTGCCCCAGACCCCAAGGTCCTCTCCAGAACACATTCTGTAAACTAAGATAGAACCATCCAAGAGAAAATTCCTTGAGGAGGGGGGGGCTCATTCAAGCCTCTCCTTGGGGAATTTTTGATAGATATGCTAATTAGTAAGACCTATAATGTAATATCAGATCTTTTGAGGGTATGCACTGCAGCGTGCATTGAGGTGCATTCGACCCAGATGTAGTGCACATAAAGAACCTTAAAATAAATACCAAGGTAAAATCCCTTTTTCCTTCTAATCGTGTTTGACTCTTAATTTTAAAACCAGGAAAAAGCATCACTAGCACCC